>SNQJ01S0125671.1:29800-47761 GCA_010110895.2 Picea sitchensis | reverse complement strand
TGGGGCTCTTTATTCATCTTCATGCAAAATCTAGTGTTGTGCACTATACATATCTTCCTTCATTATAGACAATCTCCATAGATCACAACAGTCTCTCAACAAGACCTCTTACTCAACCAAAGGACCTACTACAATATCAAAATACTCTCTCTCTCTCTCTCTCTCTCTCTCTCTCTCTCTCTCTCTCTCATGGTCCTAATACATTCTACTTATACAAAACTGGGACAAAGCCCTTACAAAAACCCTAACCCTAAAAGGATTAGGTTTGTCCACTTCCCAGTTGACTCATTAATGGCTAGTCCTCGATCCAACCATTCTCTAAATTGGCGCTTGTCCACTTTCCAAATGCTCCATATTAGTTTGTTCACTTTGTAACTGTTTTTCTCAGTGCAAGTTTTCCTATGTTTTCGGCACTTCTTTTCCTCTATTTATGATGCTCTCCCCTATTTTTCGGCACTGCTTTCGATTCCTTCAAAACTTCCTTGATTCTCCCCAAAATTGGCATGCACCAACATAAAGATATTAAATTACTATAATAGTATTAGGTTATTAACGTTAAAGTATAATATTTAAAGATAATCTAAAATAATAGGTAATAATATAATAATAATTAAAGTATAAATTTTAAAATACTATAAAAACATATTATTAGCATAGTACCAAAGTATTAATAATACTAGGTTAAAACCATAAAAAGAAAATTAATATCATAGTATCAAAGTATTAAATACAAAATGATCACCTACGATACTTTTGTATATGACAACAATAGCTTGGAGGAAGTGCCTTCATACCAATATCTTGGAATCGATATTCACCACAAGCTCAATTGGAACTTATAATCTCAAAATAAGGGGCATACACCCTATAATATCCTCCTCATAGAAGAAACCATTTCCCCCATCAATAGTATTTCTATGATTAAATACCGAACTTACAATAACAATACAAACAACATGGACGACAAGAGGCTCCCCAAAATTGCTTCAACTCTATCCAAAACCACCAGCGGCTCAAGTGGGGATGGCATAAAGATGCTAAATATTGGTTAAATCGTTGGGGAATAAAAGAAGAAGTCATCATGCAGAATACCGATAATATTACAAATATTATCACTTCTAAATTTAATGAGAATATGTGGTGTGATAAAGAATTTCAAGCGCCATACAAAGCCCCATGTTATGCATAAAACCCCTTATTAATCCCTAGATATTGAATTATTACATTTCTAGTGTTTTATTTCTATGTCGGCTAGAACACTTCATTGCACCCTTTGATTATAATCGTACCTATAAGTGTACTTTGAGGGGGAAACCTCCTTTTACAATATTCCAATTCAAAATACAATATGAGATGAGATAAGATGATCCTAAGACTAGGTCTCCTTGGTATACATACATAGATACATACATACATATATATATAGGAGACAAAGGGAATTTTGTTTTTGTATGATTCAAACAATGAAACTTAGAGGTTATTTAAAATACCTATCAAGGTACAAATTTCATCTTTTGGGTCATTATACTTTCGGAGATACAACCTATGGAAGATAGGGTTTTTGACTCATCCTAAATTCAGTTTTAAACAATTCATCTTAAGATTTTTGTTATATCCTATTTTTTGGGATTATTCAGATAGTGAAATGTGGAGGTTATTTATAAGGCATATCAAGGTATCTGTGGTGCAAATTTCAGCTTATGGGTCATCATAAATGCATAGATGTAGCCTATGGAAGATAGGGTTTTTGACTCATTTTGAAATATGTTTTAAAAGAGTCACCTTAGCATTTTCGTTGTAACTTTTTTTCTGTGAAGTTTCTAACTCTGAAATATTCAGAATCCTGATTAGATATAGCGAATTACATGCAAAAACTAAAAACCATATTTTGAATCATTATTATTTGTAAGATATATCTCGTGTAAGTTGGGGTTGTTTATTGATTCTGGAATTAGTATTAAACAATACATTTTGGTATTTTTGTTATAAATTTTTATCAGTGAAGGTTCACACTATGAAATTTTCAAAATCTTAAGAATTCATATCAAAGTACTACAGGCCCAAATTTCATACTCAAAAGGATTCAAATTTCATATATATATTAGGAAAAAGGTCATACATCCATACATACTCCAAATTAAGGGTTTGAAAGGTGCATCACTTAAAATTGGCATAACTTTCGATTGGAAGATTTGTTTTTGGTGATTCAAAAATTGTGATAAAGGGAAAATAGAGGATTATCATTATTTTTATTCCACATGGCTCCAAAAAAAGTCACAACATCAAATAAACCTCTGGAAATATCACATAGGATGTCGGAAGAAAATAAATATTTTGAAAACAGACTATCTCGATTAAAGAACCAAGTTGATGAAATAAGGGGTAGTATGTTGAAACTAGTGGATTTATCATGTTCTTAGGAATCCATAAAAAATGAATTAGAAGATGAAATAGAAAAGAATATGAATAAAAATCAGGAACATATGGAAAAGAAGATGGATAAAAATAAAAAGGAAATACAAAAATCCATGAATGAGTTGTGAAATTCCATATCTTCCATGATATTTCATTCTCTAGATGAGAGACTCCCTAAAGGAGCCATCAAAATCAAAGGAAATCATGAAAATATGGAGAAAAAAGTTATTGAGACTCAATCCATATGGGAAGTATTTTATTTGGAGAGCACAAGTATTGAATCTCAAAGTCATGTTCATTCATTACTTCAAGATTCACCTCATCAATGTTTCAATGTAACACCAAGGAACTAATTCATTCCAAATATTGATATGAGGAAGTTTGATGGTAAAGATACTATAACATGGATATTTCAGATGGAGCAATTCTTTTATCTACACCAAACTTCAAGACTACAAAAGGTACCTATTACATCCTTGTATTTAGAAAATAATCAATTTGTTTAGTATCAATGGCTATGTGAAAGAAAAAAGAATTTTATTATCTCTTGGTCCATTTTTATGGATGAATTGATGTCACATTATGGGGATATAAAGAGCAATGCATTCTTTAGTCAATTGATAAAACTTTGAAAAAAAGATCCAATTACAGAGCACATTCAACAACTCCAAAAGATCAGTCTCAGGGTAAAGAACATCCCTGAGGATAATTTGTTAGATCTCTTTATGGGTATTTTAAAGGATAACATTCAAGATGAGATGTGTCTCTTCGAACCTAAATACCTAGAAAAGGCTTTTAGTATGGCAAGGACAGTGGAAAACAAAAATATGGCTACTAGAAGGGTGGCCACTGACAACTATAGAAAGCACCATTTTACCTCTCCTAAACCAACAAGGTTGACACCTCGGCAAATGAATGAAAGAAGAGAAAAGGGACTATGTTTCAATTGTGACAGAAAGTATAGTAAGGGGCATAAATACAGTGAGAAGAAATTATTCTACATAGACAATGAAGAGGAAGTGTTGATGTTCGTAGCATCGGACCGGTACTTTTGCATAGGTCTAAGTGTCTAGACATGTGGAAGTTGTCCAAAGCCTTCTACCTTGACACTTTAATTTAATTAAAGGAATTATTAAAGTAAAGTTATTTTATTAATTATTTGAGTTTATTTAATGAAATGTTAAATTTATTAGCATTAGTAAATTAATTCTTATCCATTGATCTCAAGTGAAGTGAGATTTAATCTCAGTCATCAATCACTTTATAGATTAGAGTTAGGTCATAACTCAAGATTATAAAAGTAGGGCTAGGGTAAATGAGGAAGGTTGATTTTTTTGACACTAAGAGCAGAGAAGGACTTTTTCTCAAGGATATCTCAGATAGGTGGACAAGGAATTTCATCTAGAGATCAGTACAAGTCAAGGAGAAGAGAGAACAGGGGTAGCCACAAGGAGTTCCAGCATATTGAAGTTGCAGCAACAAGGTAACACCATACAAAGTTTTTCATACAATATTTATGCATGGGTTTCAATGGAGATAGGAGCTTGTATGCAGGTTTTATTAAGGAAAGGCGCCTACATCTTAAAAATCTTGAAATTTATAGGTCGTATAGTAGACCAGGAGTTGTTAGGGTTTGCAGGTGTTGTCTAAAGTTTTCTCTATTTTCTCTGTGGGTCATTTTTCCAGTAAGGGAACCCTTGTAAGCTTTGAATTTATTTGAATGATAAGCTTAGTTGATGGGTAGAATATCTTTTTGTATTGTGTATGAGATTTGGTTTCTAGTATTATTTACGCTATTTATTTGAGTTTATTATTTCAACAAGTGTATTTTGTTTTGTGAGATGCTAATTTGATTTAAGCAAGTAAATCACTAGATAACAGTATACCTAGGTGTCGAGATTAGAAAATCAATATGGTATTAGAGTTGTCACTCTAAGAGGAAGCCAGATTTCATATCCACAACAATTAGAAGTAGATATATCAAATATGCAAGGGGATCTCAGCAGATCTATCAAATATGAAAGGTCATCTGAGCAGATCTATAACCAAGAGTCAGAAATCAAGGGTTATATTTTAGGGAAATAGTCATACTAAAGCAGAACTAGGGTTTGCATTCATACAAAGTTGTATGTGGGTTGCAGTAAGAACATGCACATCAATACATGGATTTTATTAAAGAAATTCATGTACATACATGGGTTTTAGTAGTGATAGGTGCATACAATATCGTACATGTCAGTATAGAGGCAATTCAGTAACATGTTATTTCCAGGGTAGATTATCAGTTCTAAGGGATGGTAACAGAAAGTATAAGAGTTGAAGAAAGATTGGATGAATCATCCAACTTCATATCTTGGAAAGAAATAATTAATTTGGCTTTGAAGGAATATGACCTTTGGGAGATAGTGGACAAAGTAGTTCTTCCACTAACAGATCTGCAAGATTTGGCAGTTCACTAGAAGAAGGAGATCAAATATCAATAGTTAATGTTGGACTGAAGAAAAAATTGCTCTCATTCTCAGTTATGGAGGACAGATATTTTTCCATTACTTTTCAGAGAATGAAGGTACTCATATGTCCAAAGAAATATAGGCCAGACACAACAGTGGTCATTGGGGTTAGAGAGGATAACTTATACAAGTTGAAAAGAAATCATGTTCAGGATTTGGTACATGACTATGATAAACTATGTGGGCTATGTCATAGGAGGTTTGTATACCTAAACTATAGGGAATTTCCGATTCTGAGGGAGATTGTTACAAGTCTTCCAAAGTTCAATATTGAGCAACAGAGAGTGTGTAAAGGGTGTGATCTTGGAAAGAATGTCAAGTTTTTTTTCCAAGCCATGAGAGTAGGTCCAAGGGGATATTGGATCTTATACATTTATATGTGATTGGGTTGATGTCAATAGCATCAATGCATGGAGTGTCGTACTATGTGACATTCATTGATGACTTTTACAGGAAATTTTGCATCTTCTTTATGAAGACCAAGGATGAGGTCTTCGGATAGTTTCAAGAGTTCAAGGCTCAGGTGGAGAACTAGATAGATATGAAGATAGAGGTATTGAGTTCGAATAATGGGGGAGAGTACACCTCCAATGACTTCAAGTATTTATGCAATGATCCATGGATCAAGAGGGAGTTAACAGTATCATACAACGTCCCTCAGTAGAATGGGGTTGCGAAGAGAAAGAATTGATCCATCATTGGTTTTGCCAAGGCTATGATACATGACCAAGAGTTTCCTAAGTTTCTTTGGGCATAGGCATGTAACACGACAATATATGTAAAAAATAGGTGTCCTCATAGGATATTGGGGGACAAGAATCTGGAGGAGACATTCTCAAGAGTGAAGCCAGAGATATGACATTTGATTATCTTTGGTTGTCCATTCTACATCCTTGTATCTGTGGACAAGAGAACAAAGTTAGATCCTTCATGATAGAATGGTATATTTGTGGGGTACAACGAAACCTCAAAGGCTTATAGGATCTTCATACCACCACAACGAAAGAAATTTTTGAGCATAGATGGTAATTTTTGGGAGAACTTTGCATCTAGGAAATCTCAGGAGTCATCAATGATGACAGAGTATGAGGAGAAGCAGGCTCCAAAGGATGAGCAGTGCTTAGTAGCTTCCAGTTCATGGATTCATACTTCAAGTGGGGAGGATGATTTATCCCTTTCCAGTTCTATCAGGAGACCCAAGTGGCTATTGTATATATTAAGGGATGTTGGTGAGGCTCCTAGGAGTGCATTCAGGGAGAACATGCCTCCAAGGAAGTTTCTAAACTATATGGTTCTTATGAGTAGCACCAGTGATGTTGATCCTTTCAGTTTTGAGGAAGAAAAAAATCAGGAAGTTTGGCAAGATGCCATGGTGTAGGAGTACACCTCTATTATGAAGAATGATGTTTGGAATATAGTGTCAATATCGAAGGGGAATTCATTTGTGAGTTCCAGGTGGCTCTACAATATCAAGAATGTTGTAGATGATAGCATTGAGAAATTCAAGGTGAGGTTCATGGCGAGAGGATTCTCCCAAAGAGATGGAGTGGAATACGAGGAGATATTTTCTCTAGTCACTATGTATGATTCTATTCAATATTTTATTTCTATTTATTCAGTTATGAGGTGGAAAATTCACCAAATGGATCTGAGGATAGATTTACTCAATGAGATCATTGAGGAGGAAGTATATATAGAGAAACCTCAGGGATTTGAGGTACATTGGAGGGAGTCTCATGAGTGTATCCTTAAGAAATCCCTGTACAAACTCAAATATGCACCCAGGGCATGGTATTCCAATATTGATGAATACTTGCAGTGTATGGACTTTACCAAGAGTGAGGAAGATCCTAACTTGTACTTCATACTTGTTGGGTTTGATCCACTCATCTTGTTTATGTATGTGGATTATTTGTTTCTCACAGGTGCATAGGATATTATAGCAGAGTGCAAAGTAGATTTGGCTACATAGTTTGAGATGAAGGACATTGGCTTGATGCATTATTTCTTTTGGTTAGAGGTATGGAAGATATTGGGAGAGAACTTCCTTGGTCAAGGGAAGTACACAATAGAGATATTGAGGAGAGTCAGGATGGAGGACTATATACCTATGGTTACCAACCTTAAGAAGGTTTTCACTTCAGATTTAAAGTTGGTGGATCCCAGGATATACAAGCAGTTGATAACATCCTTGATGTATTTGGTCAACACCAGGCTAGATATATTTTTTTTTGTGAACATCTTGAGTCAGTTCATGGTGGAGATAAAGAATGTGCATTGGATAGCAGTGAATCATGTGTTCAGGTACTTGAGAGGTATAGTGGAGTGTGGGTTGAGGTATATTGGAGGTGATGGATTGAGGTTGCAGGGATATTCACACTTAGATTAAGCAGGGAGTGAATTTGATAGGAAGAGCACCTTAGGGTGTTGCTTCAGCTTGGGATCAACAATGATTACATGGATCAACAAGAAGCAAACTTCCATAGTACTCGGTTCCATAGAGGCGAAGTATATGGAAGCTAGTATGGCTAGTTGTGAAACCATTTGGCTTCACAAATTGGTTGCAAGTTTATTTGATCATGAATTGGATCCTACATTGATATACTATGATAGTCAAAGTTGTATCAAACTCTATGAGAATCAAGTATTCCATGACAGGCACAAGCATGTTGAGATCAGATATCATTTCATCCGAGACGGTATATATAAGAGAGTAGTCAAGATTCAGTATGTTTCGATAGATGAGAAGGCTGCATATATTCTGACCAAACCCTTGGTTAAAGGTAATTTTATGTTCTTCAGGGAAAAACTTGGAGTAGTGAAAAATGTTGGAATATTTAGCAATATTAAGATGGGGGAGTGAATCAGTATTGCACAGTTTTAACAATTTTAAACTCTTTTTAAATTTCAATAATCATCCCAGAGATTATAATTAACAATTCAAAGAACCAACCATGGTCAACAGAGTCATTGTATGCAAATATTTCACGTGGAAACCCAAATGGGAGAAAACCACAAAATAATTATTTTATAAAATCATGTAGGCACCAACCTATAGTTACGATGCTTGCAGGCGCCAACCTGAAAGAGACACTAATATCCTCTCTTGATCACCAACTTAGCAATAATGTTTGCATGCGCCAACATGCAGGAGACACTAATCCCCTTAGTTGAGCACCAACTCAGCAATTCTTGTAGGCACCAACCTACAACTACAATGTTTGCAGGCACCAACCAGTAGAAGACACTAATCTCCTCAAACTGTCAAGAATTATATAATATCTCTTTCCTTACTTCACCTATAAAATATGTAGCTCTATCTTTGTTGTCACAACACTTTCCATCAGTTCACAATCTGCATGATTTCATAAGTTCCTTTGACCTTGCACCTCCCAACCACCCTTAGGCATTCACATACTTCTTCATTTAATTTTTATGCAAATAGAGAACCTCCAAGTCTTGGCCTTTTCACTCTTGCATACTCGAACCTCAAATCATCTTCATCTCTTCCACCATTCACACACACATCCTCACTCATACTTATGCATTTCTTCAAGACAAATTCAGGAAATTTATACACTCCACACATTCATGAATCTTTCCACATTAAAAGAATTCATGGGGTCGACTCCAGATCTCTCATTTCTGCATTAAATCAAAATTCACAAAAAATCCTTCGAAACCAGCATGAGCCCCCTTGGTTTCACGTTTGATCTTCTCATATATCACACAGTACAACTTCAACACTCAGTAGTCATCAGATCTAGTCCTGAATTCAATCTTGTCTATCAATTTACTTGATGGCCACTAGAACACTCAACATACCCCTTACACCCAGCAACCATCTGATCGGGACCTTGAACAAATCATGGCCGACAATTTTTTTCTACCCATCAAAAAATACAACAAAATCCTCGTCACTTATCATTTGTCTGATCTACCATCGGATTATCTCTCAACCATCGATCTGATTGTTCATTGGTTCACCGCATCACTGGGCTTTTGGGACCACTAGGATACCGGCCTACCAGGCCCTCGGGCCATTAAATTTTCACCCACGACTCTCAGTCCCAATACGTTATGATACTAGGCTCATCAGACCATCAACCTATCAATCCTATTAGATCCTCAGATCCCCAAGCCTTCTCTCAAGTGTCTTTAGCTTCATCCCTAATCCAATATATCGGGCACTGGGATCATTGAGCCATCGGTCTGTCGAGCCCCTAGGTTCTTCAATCATACATCCTTAACCTTTTACCACGGTCCGATCTCCGATATGACGTGGCACAAATGTGTGTTATAACACGTGGACTACAATGTGGCTCCTGGATTATGTGAGATCAATATGACCATGATGTCATCACTTCCTATAGCTCTTCTCTGTCACTATGGCACTTTGACATGTGGATTTGTCCTGGATTCTTACGTGGCATATGTCATGGTGTTGATGTGGCATTGCCACCGACTGGTTGGCCCACTAGGAACTTCAACATTACACCTTTAACATTCTTCCAATCTGGTTATGGAACTATCTTCCATGTTCTTTCCATCCATCCCATCCGCCTATCGTTCTATTGGTCCACCAGAGCATCGAGCCTCCAAAAATTATAACACTGCACATCACCATCTTCTTGGATCCAGCATGGAACCTTGTCACTCCATGTTCTAGCCATTGGATCCATTGACCTATCGAGCCATTGGCCCCCCCAGAACACCACGCAATAGGTTTGCAAATTTCATGTGATGTCGGATATGGTAATATACATTAGGCCCCTCAACATTTGATCTTAATCGTTGATCTCTGACGATCAGTGGTCAAGATTTAATATGCTAAAAGTTAACCCTTCACGCATGATTTTGTGTCTTTCCCACTCGCATTCAAACTTCATAGAACACCTTTTCATTATAAACCTTTGAACTCGATTCTTCTTGTGCGTGTGGGATAATGTCTTTGTTTCATTTGAACCATTGAGACCTCATTCAAACCTGCCACACCAGTCAATGCATCCTTTGCGCTCTCAGATTTCAGCTCTCATTCTTCAACCTGTTTTCTAACTTGAGATACACACACTTCATCAAGAAATCCTCATCAAGATTAAATTTGACCCTTGTATGCCTATCACAACTTGTTTACAACCAAGTGAAATATTTCGCAGAAACTCAATAGTGCACAAGGATTTCGTCTGTTTCCTTTTTATGTCCATGGATTTGTGTTACTAGTTCAATTTCAATCCTTGGACCTGTCATTTGTAGGGTCATTTTTCTAGCTTCCATATTGATTTTTCACAACCTACCTGCCTTCATCTTCACAGGGATTCACTCATCAACATGACACATCAACAATGACATCAATGACAATTAAATATGAAGGATATTATTATATCTTCCCCTACCTGTGATATCAATGACTACATACCTTTGAACATCAATGACAACATAATCCATCAATCTCCCCCTTTGTCATTGATGGAAACCTAGTAAAACCAAAACTTAAACTAGTCGTTCATTTTGTTTGAAATACTTTTATAACTTTGTTGTTAAGTTTCTCCCCTTGTCATTGTTTTGTAGGCTGTTGAGTTTCTCCTCATGTCACTGTTATGCAGAAACCATATGGTTTTATTGTTTCTTCTATGTCTTGCTTCAGGGAAAGGGACGAAGTGGTCGTCTTGCGTATTGCTTTATTGATCGGACAAGAAACAAAGTATTCGATGGAAGAACCAGTTGTGGGTACCTTATGCCTATAAACATACTAGCTTTTCGGACCGGACGGGAGGGCAGCTCGGAGTTGGTCGAAATGAAGTCAATTCAAATGCTCTCAATTCCACTACTCTATAGGCCCCAGGTCGCACAATTTCCTAAGGAGGTCGGGCAGGGACCCCATTTGTATTATAGGTCCACCCTCTGAAAGTGAAAGGTCGACCACCAAAGATACGTGTGTTTACCTGGAATCAGCACCCGTGGCCCTATTACCTTGGGCAAGCGAGAAATCCTTTGCATAAAAAAGTGGTAAATTTAAGAGTGAAAAGGTAGCATATGGGGATGGTAAATCCTCCTTATTGGACCTTAGTTAGCCTTACCTTCCTGAATGTATACCCACTACTTCTCGGAGGAAGGGGTTACTATTAGGTTTCTATTTCAGAGTAGAAGGAATAAGGTTATATTAGATAGAAAATACTGGGGAATCAAACCCAAACCCCTATATATTCAGTCTTTAAGCTTCTTACTTTAAGGACTAGACTCTTTACTCCTCATTAGTGAACTCCACAATAAGATAAGCACCCCTCCTTCCAGGTTTAGATCATCCTATCCCAGCTTCCCTTTGCTAAGAGCCATACCTAGTTTACCCCAACCTGGGCAGATAGATCAAAATACCTTGATACTGAAAGTCATACTCATACCTTATTACCCTTGAGCCTTCACAACCTTGAGCCTTGGGAACCTCAAACTTCACCTCTAGACATACTGACTGCCTTGGTACGCCTCCTTGGTTGGAAAACTATCAACCTTATTCTAGTGGAACCATACACTCCTTCCTTTGGACCTACAGCCATAAAAGAAAGTATATCAGAGATAAATTGACCGTGTTAAGATGGTGGTCGGGCACGATGTGCCCCTGTCAAAAGTGGAGGGCTTAATGGTGAACACCCTGGTAGGTCGATTCATGGGAAAATTCGTGAAGAGTCAAACTCTTAAAGGGTGGTTGTTGGAACATTGGATGCCAGCATTGTTGTTTAGTAGATCCAAGTGCATCAACACCCGCGACTAGTGAGGCTTTAGGCAGGTTCAACGTCTCCATGGCAATATAAATATCATAATGACCAAGGATAAAACAAGAAGCTTCTCTTCATCTCGCAGAAATAACCACTCTTCAAAGACAGTCATAATACCTTGATCCAGCCTTACAGGGATCCTTAAGGGACATTATGTATGGTCTAGTCTGCATCTCTTCCTTCTTTTAAGGTCTGGTCTGAGGGAGATATTGCTTCCTTCCAATGAGGTCTCGTCTAGATTAAGGGATAGCCCCAATATACCCAGCCATATGTTTTGGAAATAGGAAATTATCCCCCTTTGATTGTGCTCCTTTTGCCTTAATCAGAAATGGGAATGACTCTCATATTTTGTATGAGATACTCAAATGTATATTTGGGTAGTGGTTTTGTAAATATGTCTACAATTTGATCCTTTGTTGGCACATATTCCAGTTTTACAGCTTGGTTTTCAGCTTGTTCTCTTGGAAAATGGTACTTGATAGGTATATGTTTTGTTTTTGAATGCATGATAGGGTTCTTAGAAATGCTTATTTCACTGGTGTTATCACATAGTATAGATATTGGTTGTTTGTAATCAATATGAATGTCTTGCAATGTCTAATTCATCCAAATAACTTGTGTGCAACAGGTTGATGTTGCAATTTATTCATCTTCTACAGCTGACAGAGAGACTGATGATTGTTTTTTTCTCAACCACGAAACTAGGTAATTTTTTACAAAGAATGCACCTCCACTTGTGTTTTTTCGGTCATATACACATCCTACCCAATAAACATCAATGTATGATTTCAAGGTAAAATATTCACCTTTTGGATACCACAGTCCATAATCCAAAGTACCCTACAGATATCTGAATATTCTCTTGACGGCATGTAGATGAGATTCTTTTGGTGCAAATTGAAACCTTGCAAAACTACCTGCATCACATTTGACCTTGAAGTCGTTACATACATTAAGTTGCCAATCATAGATTAATCATCTTTGTTGAGCTTGCATCCTCTGGTCATTTCTTCAAAATCAACTCCTTCAATTTGAGAATATCCCTTGCATACCAATATTTCTTTATTTATTACTACCTTTCCATTTTCATTTTGTTTATTCATGAAAACCATTTAGTGCCTATTACATTTTTATCCTTGGGTCTAGGAACAAGATCCTAGGTTTGGTTCTTTTCAATTTGATCCAATTCATCATTCATGGCATTGATCTAATGTTCATCTTGGATATACTCTTCAAAGTTATGAGGCTCTATTGTAGATAGTAAGGAAAAATTTACTTCATTGTTTATTCTTCTCCTTGTTTTGGGTCCTGCACTCCTATCTCCAAGAATTTGGCTTTTAGGATGATTCTTTTGTACATACCTTGAAGGCGTTTTTGTGTCCTGTATTTTTGTTTCATCTTCCTCTTCTATTTGTTGATCCTTATTTTCTTGTTGTTCTTATTATTTTTATTCTTATTCTTGTTGTTCTTTCTCTGATACTTATTCTTCTTCTTATTCCTCTTCATGTTGTTATTCTTGCAAATATTCATCTTCTTCTCTGCATTTTGCTTCTTTTGAAATTTGGTTTGTAAAATGTGACTTTTCATCATCTACTTTCACATTTGTACTCATTACCATCTTTTACAACCTTATATTGTAGCATCTATAGGATTTACTGTCATATGAGTAACCTAGAAAAATTCCTTCATATATTCTGGAATCAAATTTACCCAAATTCTCTTCACTTCTCTTTATGTAAAATTTACTCCCAAATACTTTGAGATAGTTAATTGTTGCAGGCCTACCTTTCCACAGTTCATATGGTGTTTTATAATGGTTTTTTATAAGAAAACATCTATTTAGAATATGAATAACATTATGTATTGCTTCTCTCCAAAACATATATGATAGTTTGGAGTCATTTAACATAGTTCTTGCCATTTCTTGCATAGTGTTGTTTTTTGTTTATGCCACATCATTCTGTTGCGATGTCCTGGCTGCTGAAAGTTGTCTTTTGATTTTGTGCATCTCACTAAATTTATCAAATTCATTTGAGGTAAACTCACCTCCATTATCTGATCGTAAGCACTTGATTTTAAGGTTAGTTTTGTTTTCTACTAGTTCTTTAAACACCTTAAATTTATCAATTGCTTCTGATTTTTTCTTTAGAAAAGCAACCCATGTCATTCTGGTGTAGTCATCTATAAGTAGCATAAAGTAGTGCTCACCTTGTAATATTTTGGTTATGGTTGGTCCACAAAGATCAGTATGAATGAGTTGCAAAGGCTTTGAAGTTGAATGCTCCTTTATTTTGAAGGTGACTCTAGTCTACTTTCCACGTTGGAAATGTTTTCAAATGGGATCTAAGGATTTTACAATTAAGGGGAAATCCCTTACATCATGCTTCTTGTTGATTTTTGCCAAATTGTCAAAATTTATGTGTCTTGTTCTTTTGTTCCATATCCATCTTTGATCTATTTGTCCCATGGAACATTTCTCTCCTTTTACTTCATCTAAAACGTATATGTTATTAGGAGTCCTAAGTGTTGTAGCAACCAGTCTACCAGATTTTTCACTTCTTATTTCACACTTTCGAGAGTCAAAATCAAGAATGTATCCTTGATCAAATATTTGACTAACACTGAGAATATTGTGTTTCATATCTTCAATTAGCAATACATTTTCTTCTTTGGCTTTCTCACTTCCAAGACTGATTGTTCCTTTTCCAATTATTTTAGTAGAATTATCATTTTCAAACACAATATTGTCTTTTTTTTTATTCTTAAGAGTTAAAAACCTTCTTTTATATCCTATCATGTGCTTGGAGCATCCGCTATCAATATACCATTGGCTTGTGTTGCTTTGAGGATGTAAAGATAGATTGGTTTCTTCCCCTTTTTGCTAATCTGATTTTTTATTCCATACTCTTGTGTTTTCTTCCTCATGTTTAGTAGAGGATTTATCTTTCATGTTATATCTTGTGGACTCTAATCTGCTTCTGCACTCATGTGCTTTGTGGCCAAAATTGTTACATTTGTAACATTTTTTATTGGATTTGACAAGCGGAGAAAAAGGATAATAATTTTTTTCCACAAACTCTTGAGTTGTTTTGTTGCTTAAAAATTCATTCCCAGTAGTCTTGTATATATCTCTACTTCTTGGATAGTTATATCTTGTATTGGCCCTACAATTAATGGATTTACGCCCAAAATTATGACAAGAAAAATAGTAACCAAGAAATAAATTTTGATACCTTGTTGTAGGAGGTCTTCTTGGTGGAGAATTTATGTTGGTAAACCTTTGAGATGTTGTAGTATTCATATAATCATCCTTGGAAGCGTTGTAAGCACTTATTGTGTTGGGAGGTCTTCTCGGTGGATCACCCTTTTAAAATTCAACTATGTCATGAAAAGGAGTGATATTTTGTTGATCTTCCTTTTTTTGTTTGTTATGTGCTTCATTTTTTGTAATGTTTCCATTGTGATTGGAACTCCTAAGCACATTTTCAAAGCTTTGAGTATTCTCCCCTCTTTCTAGTATCTCATAATCAATATTTTTCTTACTATTGTTATAGCCAAGATCAATTCTATCAAACGGTGACCTTTGGACGTTTAGAATGTCTTCCAGGATTGTTGAACTCTTTTCAAACCTTAGATTTGTGTTTAGTTGTGTGATTGTCTTATCTGATTCTTTTCTTAGGAAAACAATTTCAAGTTCTCTTTCATGGCAGATACCCTCCATTTCTTTGAGTTTATTTTCCAAGATTTCCTCAATTATTTTTTCTTCCTCTAATTTTCTTTTTAGACCAATAGTTTCAGTTTCACCATTTGGTTCATAATGCTCTCTTTTTTATTTTCTTAATTTTTCCTTGTAACACCCTGTTTCCCCCAGTTTGAAAATATATCTATATTGGCCAAGGAACTATGGCAAACCTAAAAGTGTGAATGTTTGATCTGATGGACCTTTGTACAAAAGGTCGATGAATGTAAATTTTGTTATTTTAATAGAAAATGGTTACGTGTTGCATGACTGCTGAAAGAGGGGATGTGCTAAGAGAAAACCCCGAATGCTATGAAAGGCAGTGGAGGGGACTCGGAATGGTTGCATTAACCTCCACCAAACCAGTACCATGCTGGAATTAATTTCTTGGATCATAACAACCCTCTGACCCAAGAATGAATTACATTCGGGCTAGTAGGTGGAAAGACCTCTTCAAGAGTTAATGAGGGAATGTGGAAAAATTCCCATTTGTAAGGCTTCCAGACCTGACCACAGACTGGGAATTCAAGATGCATGCAACCTTGCTGAAGAAGACAAGAAAGGAAGTGTGGTGAGTAGAGGAAGAACTGCGGGAAAAATGCAGAGACGAGAGTAGAAAATCTCGAGTCCAAGGAAGGACTGAAAGAGGAACAGTGAGTTTTGATCACAGAAAATAGAGATTGAGCAAGGAGAAGGAAAGTAACCTTTGTCCTTAGCTATTTCTATATTGGGAGAAGGAGAGTAACCTTCATCCCTAACTTTCATTGAGTTGGAAGTAAGAGATTAAATCTCAAAGCATCGTGGCTTAAGCTCGGGGGTGGCCAGTGATAAATCCATTGGGTGTTACTAAGCCTATGGTTGGGTGGAAACGAGCACCCATTTCAGCAGTCGCATCACACTCTATGGTTCTGATAAGTGTTTCCTTTCCTTATGCTTTGAATTGTGAATAATGGATGCATGTGAGTATTTACATGTCTATAAAGGGTTCTTTCTATGTATTAAATGATTAAGTTATGAGTATGTGTTTGTTCCCTTGAGAACCTATATTTCTTCTTGAATTTCGATACGGCCCAATTTAATCACTCGAAGGTGCTTTCCCCAGTGATTTACATCACCATTCTGGAGTCGAAGCAAGCCTCTGGGTGTAGCTACCGTTTTGGTAACCTCACAAGTTACATTGCCTTGATTCGGAGTTTAAAGCTCTGCGAGTTGGTAAGGTGTTCCCTTTAGACCAGTAGTCTAGGAGACTCTGAACTTGCACCTATTCCCTTAACCAATAACCCAACTAAGAGTGGGTATTATATCCCAAGAGTTATATGAAGATCCACGTGACATGGGTCTAGGAACCTTGGAGCTCGAGGCACTGAGATGTCAAATTACACGATAGTCAAGTTGAACCCCTCAATTGCTATGAACGGAGATCGAGGGTGGGGAATCACTACGGAGCACGAAGGTGGAAATAGAGGACACGCTAGTTTGTGGCCCGCAATTCACCCTTGTCGTTGATATTGATGAGCTGCAATATCAACGATCCTAGTTAGACTAGAATCGAGCAAGAATTTTCTAGATTGCGAAGGTCGAACACTCTGGTAAAGAGCATGCATGTTGGGGCCCCACAATTTCTGTGACCGTTGATCATCGTCGACCTTCTATCTGAGTTTGACACGATCCATGAAACGCAAGGAGCATGTGGGACTGTGAAATCTTCAAGGGGATCAATCTCAGAAGAGATAGCGCTTTTAGAAGTGCAGATGAAATCCAGGAGACGGGCCCGTAGGAGAAGCAAAGGTCAAATCCTTCAAGTACTGAGAAATATTCAAAGTCAAAATAAATCATAAGCTTGGGAGGAAGAGCGACAGTGGTTGTTGGATCACAGTTAGAAGGATCAACAGTTGTCTGATCAGAGCAAGGTGCACGATCCTTAGCACTTTTCACACGCAGGAGAGAGAACCTACCAAAGTTCCAAAGTCCCGAAGTAGTTTGGGACCATCCATTGTCAAGGAAGACAGGTGGTGAAATATCCACAACTCCAAAAGTTTGTGGAAGAAGAGGAGGTGAAATAGCCGAAGTAGGATCTTGACCATTGATCACAAAGAGTTGCGTGTCAACAGATCAGCAGCTTCGGTAAATCTATTCGAGGGTTTTCATTTGAGATTTGAAACACCTGAATCTCGAATAGACGAAGTGTCGAGAGCCATTGNGATATATGAGGGGACACTTGTAAACATATTGTGAGCTCTAGGTAAATTGCATTGGAGTTTCTCAGTTGAGAATTGAGATTTCCGAAGCCCGGAGAGCCAGAAATCTAAAGTAAATCTCAATCGTTCGATCATTCGAAGTGAATCTGAATCGTCAGATCGTCTGAATTAATTCATAGTTGTTAGATCTGTTGGATTACTGAGAGGGGGGGTGAATCAGTAATAGAGCAATTTAATCCCTTTTAACCATATAATCCAAGTGCTATAGCAATGAAGCATTATTATCCAATAACTGCAGAGTAAATAAGCAATGAACAAATGAACAATCA
>SNQJ01S0125671.1:0-15611 GCA_010110895.2 Picea sitchensis | reverse complement strand
CATCAGATCAAGTGGAAACGAGTCAGTGGATTATAGCCTTCGGATAAAATCCATTGGAAAAAAGGGTGAAGTTTGAGATTTGATATCTCAGAAGTCCGAAGACCCGAAGGAGATCTCGATCGTTGATCAAGAGGAGGGCCACAAGACCATTGATCTAGTTGAAAGGTCAAAAACCTAAAGTAGAAGCAGGGTCATTGATTTAGGAGGAAAGGTGTCTGTAGATCGTCAATTCTGGAAGATTGATGTACGAAGGAAAGCAGGATTAGAGATTTGAAAAGTCTGAAGTCCGAAATCACGAAGGAGATCTCATCCGTTGATTTAGGAGGGACAGATCTGGTCCGTGTATTTGAAAAGGGAATATCTGAACCATCAATTCAGACAGTACTTTCAATATTGAGAGATCGATGGTCCTGTACCATTGCAAGGATCGGAGGTGCGTGAACTTTAAAAATTTGAGGGCAGTATGCAATCCAAACCTCGATTTTGGAGAAAGGACACATGGAGGCTCGAGGAGAATTGTGGGCCGAAAAGTAGTTTGGTTTCAAGCCACCTTTGGTCGCACTCGCAATTGTGTGTTGGCGTGATTTCATCACCCAAGGCCACATCCAAGGAATGGCCAAGAGAAAAGGGGCTAACGCCAAATCTGAGACTTCACTAAAGCACGAAGGAGAAGGTCGTGGGTATCATAATACCTGCACCAAAAGCCGGAAGGGCCTATGTTTGATTAAGAGGTGAGACTATCAAGGTCTCAAAGTCTTGTTTGACTTAGAGAATCAGAGAACCTTGACCAGAGGGTCAAGCTGAGTCCCAGACTTCCCAAATTAGGAATCGTAGAGGGAAAGGATCTGCTCCTGTAAGGAGGACAAAATGTTTTTATTTTCGCCCCATCATGGGTGTGTTACAAATTGGTATGAGAGCATGGTTACAACACTTGGCCTACTAATTGGGCTCATGGATGAGTCGCTTAAAAACTCTATTTGGAGTACTTTTAAAAGAGTGACACTCTACCTTACCTCTTTCTTAAAAAAAAGTATGGTTAAAAATGTTATTAAAAAATAATGAAAACTTCTACTATGTGTGTGCATTTAAGAAATTGAACTGTGTATTGTTCATGAACTAATAGACCATTAGCTAACCATAAGTTCTTTTGTCAACACTCAAGCAGTGAATAAATCACAGGAAAGATTCAAGACTAAAGGATGGTGACGTGTCATGAAGTGGGGGATAGCTCCCACAATAGAGACGAAGAATCTGATGAAAGGAGGGTGGTGGAAACCCCTCCAGATCTGGCTGAAACTGTAAGGAGCCTCGGGGCCGAATTACAGAGTTGCAAGTCTGACAATGAGAAATTGAAAAAGGAGAAAGAAAAACAAATATAAATTAATGTAGTCTTACTGCAGAGTTTGTCTGACATACAGAGGAAACGACAACATGAACCCGCAACCAGTCATGTGGACTGATGACATAAGAAGAGAAGTCAAATTCCACCTGAGATCCGAAAACATGACTCCATAAGTGACCACAATGGGAGAAGCACCTCGAAGAAGTACCAACTTGGAGGCAGGGGACACTCATCGGTAAAGTCTTCTGGAAAAGCTGTCGGCAAATCCGAAGGATCTTCGAGTAGAAGAGAAAGCTCACATTCTCAAAGGAAAGGAAAGAAGTGGAAGCGTTCCAAAAATCATGATCCTGAACAATTAAGAAATCCAAACCACCCTCCTTTGATGGAGAGATTAGGAAGGGAGAAGAGGTTGAAGTTTGGCTGCTTGGTTTAAAGAATTACTTCAGAGTCCATGACTACTCTGAAAACTTGAAGGCTCGAATAGTCATCTTTAACCTGAATGGAAAGGATTCCATTTGGTGGGAAGACCTTAGGAATCTGAAAGGAGTCCATGATAAGGAATTTTCATGGAAACAGTTTGAGAAATACTTCAAGAAGTAGTATTTTTCAAAGAAATACATGGATGGAAAGACTAAGGAATTCTATGAACTCAGGCTGGCGTAGCTCACCATAGATGAATTTGTCAATAAATTCCTTGAACTACTAAGGTATGTACCCTACATAAAATATGAAAAGGTAAAAATGCAGCGGTTCATTAGTGGGTTACCTCAGACCTGCCAGGACAATATTGAGTTCGATGAACCAAAGACCTTAGAAGAAACTATCTGGAAGGTGAGGTGTTGTTATGAATAGTTTGGGAGTAAGACAAGACCTCATGAGGACTGGAAGAAGAGGAGTAGTTCAGGATTCCAGAAGAAGGGGTTTAAATCCTCAAGATTTAAGAACCATGGAAAATATTCTAGAAGGATCCTTCCTACTAGAAGTGTATATCAGCAAAATTTTCCCTCTCAAAGTGGAAATAAACCTTGTAAGACAATCCCAGAAAACAATGATAACCTAAAGAAGGAACCCTTAAAATGTTGGGGTTGTGGAGAAGATCATAGATTGAGGGACTGGCCACACAGAAAATAGAACAATAAGAGAGTCTACAATATCCAAGAAGCTAGCACCATCAATGATGTGTCTAAGAGCATGCCACGAATCTATGTAGCCTTGGACAATAATCAAGCCGACCACCAAGCTTCAGTAGTGGAGCTGGAAGGTATGATCGCCAACCATCTAGTTTCTATTTTAATTGACCCAGGTTCTAATTTGATTTATGTGTCCCCTCAGAGTATTGATAAGTGTAAACTGCAACCAAATAGACATGTTAAACCATGGTTGGTACAATTAGCCACTGGGACCAAAAGAAAAGTGGTAGAGGTCATACCAGCGTGTCAATTCATCATGGTTGGATTGCCTACCCAAGCGACCCTTAACATACTTCCCTTGGGATCTTATGACTTGTTGACTAGTATGGATTGGTTGGATTCTTATAAAACTAAATTGGACATTTATCATAAAACCTTAGAATGTGTAAATGAAGAAGGGAGAAAAATGACCCTCCAAGGGATTCAGAAGCCTTTCTCAATGAGACAAATATCAACCCTTCAAATGAAAAAGTATTGTAGAAAGGGGTGTTTCTTATACACCATATAGGTACTGGAATATGTTGAGAATGACAAACCGAACCTAGAGGACCACCCCATATTAAGAGAATACAAGGACGTATTCCCAGAAGAGGTACCAGGTCTACCTCCGAGAAGGGATATCGACTTCTCGATAGAACTTACACTAGGAGCGGTACCAGCATCTTGAACGCCATATAGAAGGAGCACGCCAGAGCTAGTTGAGCTCAAGCTACAACTAAAGGAGATGATGAAAAAAGGCTACATATGACCCAGTGTATCTCCGTGGGGAGCACCCATCTTTTTTGTGAAAAATAAATATGGCACACTCCGACTGTGCATAGATTATAGACAACTCAATAAGACAACCATAAAGAACAAGTACCCCTTACCAACAATCGATGACCTGTTCGGCCAATTTGGAGGTGCTTCCATCTTCTCGAAGATCAACTTAAGTTATGGATACCACCAAGTTCGAATTAAGGATGAAGACATCCAAAAAACAGCCTTCAGGACGAGGTATGGTCACTATGAATTCGTGGTGGTGTCATTTGGGTTAACCAATGCCCTGCCACTTTTATGTGCTTAATGAATAATGTACTCAGCAAATTCCTAGACAAATTTGTATTGGTTTTCATTGATGATATCCTAATCTACTCCAATAATAGGGAGGAGCATGAAGAACATCTTAGACTTGTACTTCAAGTACTAAGAGAGAATCATCTCTATGCTAAGTTTAGCAAGTGCGATTTCTCTCAAAAGTAAGTCCATTACTTAGGCCATGTCATATCTAAGGAAGGGGTGGCAGTAGGCCCTGACAAGATCAGATCTATTATGGAATGGCCTACCCCGAAGGATGTATCCGATATTAGGTCCTTTATGGGCTTAGCAGGATACTATAGAAGGTTCATAAAAGGGTTTTCCAAGATTGGTTGTCCAATCACTACCCTTCAGAAAAAGGGGATTAAATTCATTTGGACATCAAAATGTGAAGAAATGTTTTAGGAACTGAAATACCTCCTGACCCATGCACCCGTGATAAATATTGCAGACCTGGATAATGATTTCCTCATGTGTATAGATGCCTGCAAGGAACAGACTCGAAGGAGTCCTTATGCAAGAGGGACGTGTGATTTTCTACATGTCCAGGAAATTAAATGAGCATTAGATCAATTATGTGACCCATGACCTAGAGTTGGTTGCCATAGTACATGCTTTAAAAATGTGGAGGCACTACCTCGTGGGTAGGAAATTTGTGCTTATGACAGACCATTGTGGATTCAGACACTTGTTTGATCAACCAAAACTCAATGTCAGGCAAGCTAGGTGGATGGCTCTCCTTAGTGAGTTTGATTTCAAAATTAAACACATCAAAGGAAAGGAAAATATGGTGGTTGATGCCCTTACAAGAAGTATAAAAATGATTCATCTTGCAGCGGTAAGCACCTATGAAATGGATGTCATGGAAAGATTCAGGAATGCACAAGAAATAGATGCATTCTTCAAGACCGTGACCTCATACCTAAGGCAAGAGCCTACAGGGATAAAATATGAAGGCTACCAGATGCTCGAAGAAGGTATGTTGACTTACAGAAACAGATTGTATGTTCCAAACCGTGACGACTTGAAGAGGTTCATAATGGATGAGCTACATAAGAGACCATATATCGGTCACCTAGGATATCATAAAATGATCATGGCCACTAGGAAACAATTCTATTGGCCTGGATTGAAGAAAGACATAGCTAATTATTTAGCTAGATGCCTAGAATTCCAACAAGTTAAGGCAGAACACCAACATCTAGCAGGATTGTTACAGCCCCTATCGATCCCAGAATGGAAATGGGAAACCATCTCCATGGACTTCATCACCGGATTACCAAATTCGACCAAGAAAAATGATGCCATCATGGTTGTGGTGGACAAAATGAGTAAGTCTGCTAATTTTGTTCTTGTCAAATCAACTTGCAAGGCCATAGATATTGCCAACATCTTCATGAAGGATATATTTAGACTACATGGCATACCCAAGGACATTGTATCTGACCGAGATACCAAATTCACTTCAAGATTTTGGAAATCCCTAATGGATGGTTTTGAGACAAAATTGTTGTTCAGCATGGCTTATCACCCTCCAACTGATGGACAGACAGAAAGAGTGAACCAAATAGTAGAAGACATGTTAAGGATGCATGTAATGCATCAACCTAAGAAGTGGGAAGACTACCTACCATTGGTAGAGTTTTCCTACAACAATGGTTATCAGGAATCCTTGAAGATGAGCCCTTTTGAATCCCTCTATGGTAGACAGTGCAAGATTCCAATCAGCTGGAGTAACCCAGTGGACAGAATTACAATCGGACCCTGACATGCTAAGAGAAATGGAACATCAAGTGGTTCAGATAAGAGAAAATCTGAATATTTCTCAGGAAAGATAGAAAAGTTACGTTGACAAAAAGAGAACTCCCAGAGATTTCAAGACCATAGACCATGTCTATCTCAGAGTTAGACCCAGTAAGAGTTCCATAAGAATGGGAGCTTGTGCCAAATTGGAACCTCGGTATTGTGGACCCTTTGAAGTCTTAGATAGAGTGGGACATGTATCTTATAGGCTAGCACTTCCTCCCACTATAAAGGCACATAATGTTTTTCATGTTTCCTTATTGAAGAAATGTGTACATGATGCTAATCATATAATTGACTAGTTTGTGATCCAGGTGGAGCCGAAGGGAGAATTCCTGCCAGAACCCCAATGCATATTAGACAGGAAGGAAACCCCAATTAGGAACTGAACCATTGCACAGGTCAAGGTGCAGTGGAAACACTTTGGCCCAGATGAGGCTACATGGGAAATGGAGGATGCCATGAGACAGGCATATCCAATTTTGTTTACTGATGTACATGCATGTCATGTTGAAAGATAGAACATCGAGGAAAATGTTCCTTTAAGGGAGAGGGAATTCTAACACACTGTTTCCCCCAGTCTGTAAATATAACTATATTGGACAAGGAACTATGGAAAACATAAAAGTGTGAATGTTTGATTTGATGGACCTTTGTACAAAAGGTCGATGAATGTAAATTATGTTATTTTAATAGAAAATGGTTATGTGTTGCATGACTGCTGAAAGAGGGGATGTTCTAAGAGAAAACCATGAATGTTATGAAAGGTGGTGGAGGGGACCTAGAATGGTTGTGTTAACCTCCATTGAACTAGTACTATGCTGGAATTAATTACTTAGATCAGAATAAACCTCTGACCCAAGAATGAATTATAGTTGGGCTGGTAGGTGGGAAGACCTCCTCAAGAGTTAATGAGTGGATGGGGTAGAATGCCCATCCGTAAGGCTTCCATACCTGACCATGGACTGAGAATTCAAGCCACATGCAACCTTGTTGAGGAAGGAAATAAAGGAAGTGCGGTGGGTAGAGGAAGACCTGTGAGAAAAATGCAGAGACGTGAGCGGAAACTCTCGAGTCCAAGGAAGGACTGAAATAGGAACAGTGAGTTCTGATCACAGAAAATAGATATTGAGCTAGGAGAAGGAGAGTAACCTTCATCCTTATCTATTTCTATATTGGGAGAAGGAGAGTAACCTTCGTCCCTAACTTCCATTGAGCTGGAAGTAAGAGATTGAATCTCAAAGCATTGTGGCTTAAGCTCGGGGGTGGCAAGTGATAAATCCATTGGAAGTGACTGAGCCTATGGTTGGGTGGAAATGAGTACCCCTTTCAGCAATCGCAGCACACTCTATGGTTCTGATAAGTGTTTCCTTGCCTTATGCTTTGAAATGTGAATAATGGATGCATGCGAGTATTTACATGTCTATAAAGGGTTCTTTCTTTGTATTAAATGATTAATTTATGAGTATGTGTCTGTTCCCTTGAGAACCTATATTTCTACTTGAATTTCCATACGCCCCAGTTTAATCACTTGAAAGTGCTTTCCCCAAGAATTTACATCTCGTTCTGGAGTCAGAGAAATCCTCTGGGCGTAGCTACCATTTTGGTAACCTCACAAGTTACTTTGCCTTGATTCAAAGCTTAAATCTCTGCGAGTTGGGAAGGTGTTTCGTTCAGACTAGTAGTCTGGGAGACTCTGAACTTGTGCCTATTCCCTTAACCAAAAACCCTACTAAGAGCAGGGATTATAGCCCAAGCGTTATATGAATATCCATGTGACCTAGGTCTAGGAACCTTGGAGCTCAAGGCTCTGAGATGTTAAATTGCACAATAGTCAAGTTGAACCTCGCAACTGTTATTAATCGTCGATCTATGAACAGAGATCGAGGGTGGGGAATCACTATGGAGCGCGAAGGTGGAAATAGAGAATACGCTAGTTAGTGGCCCACAATTCACCCTTTTCATTGATCTTGACAGGATGGAAGATCAACGATCCCAGTTAGACTAGAATCGAGCGAGACAATTCCAGATTGCGGAGGTCGAACACTCTGGTAAAGAGTACGCATGTTGAGGCCCCACAATTTCTATGAACCGTCGATCGTCGTCGACCTTCGATCTAAGTTTTGCGCAATCCCTGAAATGCAAGGAGTGTGTGGGACTGTGAAATATTTAAGGGGATCAATCTCAGAAGAGATAGTGCTTTATAGAGTGCAGACGAAATCCAGGATATGGGCCCGTAGGAGAAGCAAAGGTCGAATCCTTCGAGTGCTGATAAATCTTCTAAGTCGAAAGAAATCAGAAGCTTAGGAAGAAGAGCGAAAATGGCCTTTGGATCACAATTCAAAGGATCAACAGTCATCTGATCAGAGTAAGGTGAACGATCCTTAGCGCTTTGCACATGTAGGAGAGAGAACCTACCAAAGTTTTGAAGTCCCAAAGTAGTTTGGGACCGTCCATTGTCAAGGACGACAGGTGGTGAAAGATCCATAGCTCTAAACGTTTGTGGACGAAGAGGAGGTGAAATAGCCGAAGTAGGATCCTGACCGTTGATCACCAAGAGATACGTGTCAGCAGATCAGTAGCTTCGGGAAATCTATTCGAGGGTTTTCAGTTGAGATTTGAAACACCTGAAGCCTGAATAGCTGAAGTGTCGAGAGTCGTCGATCTGTGAAGGGACACTTGTCAACAGATCGCGAGTTCTGAGTAAATTGCATTGGAATTTCTTAGTTGAGAATTGAGATTTTCGAAGCCTGGAGAGTCGAAAATACAAAGTAAATATCAATCGTCCGATCAGCCGAAGTGAATCAGAATCGTCAGATCATCCGAAGTAATTCATAGTCGTCAGATCAAGAGGAGACGTGGCGTGAATCTGTGGACTCCGGGTAAAGTCCCAAAGTAATTCATAGCCGTCAGATCAAGAGGATATGTGGCATGAATTTTTGGACTCCGGGTAAAGTCCCAAAGTAATTCATAGTCATCAGATCAAGAGGAGACATGGTGTGAATCTGTGGAATCTAGGTAAAGTCTTGAAGTAACTTGTAGATTTCAAATCAAGAGGAGACATGGCATGAATATTTGGACTCCAGGTAAAGACCCAAAGTAATCCTCGATTGTCAGATCAAGTGGACACATGTTAGTGGATTATAGCCTTTGGATAAAAGCCATTGGGAAAAAGGGTGAAGTTTGAGATTTGAGATCTCAGAAATCCGGAGACCCGAAGGAGATCTCGATCATTGATCGAGAGGAGGGCCATAGGACTATTGATCTAGTTGAAAGGTCAAACACCTAAAGTAGAAGCAGGGTCATTGATTCAGGAGGATAGGTGTTTGCAGATCGTCAATTCCATAATATTGATGTACGTAGGAAAGCAAGGTTTGAAATTTAAAAGTCTGAAGTCTGGAATCACGAAGGAGATCTCATCCATTGATTTAGGAGGGACAGATATGGTTCGTGGATTTGAAAAGAGAAGATCTGAATCATCAGTTCAGATAGTACCGTCAAGATCGGGAGATCGATGGTCCTGTAGCATTGCAGGGATCGAAGGTGCATGAACTTTAAAAAGTTGATGGTGGGCCGCAATCCAAACCTCAATTTTGGAGAAAGGACACATGGAGGCTCGAGGAGAATTGAGGGCCGAAAAGTAGTTTGGTTTCAAACCGCCTTTGGCCATGCCCGCAATTGTGTGTTGGCGTGAGGTCATCGCCCAAGGTCACATCTGAGGAAGGGCCCAGAGAAAAGGGGCTAAATCCAACTCCGAGACTTCGTTGAAGCACGGAGGAGACGGTCATGGATATCATAAGACCTTCACCAGAAGCTAGAAGGGCATGTGTTTGATTAAGAGGTGAGACTATCAAGGTCTCAAAGTATTGTTTGACTTAGAGAATTAGAGAACCTTGACCGAAGGGTCATCCTGAGTTTCGGACTTCCCAAATTAGGAATTGTAGAGGGAAAGGATCTGTTCCTGTGAGGACAAAAAAAAATTATTTTCCCCCCATCGTGGGTGTGTTACATTCCTTGAGAGACTCTTTTTTATTTCTGATTTTTTCCAGTTCACTTAGAGCATAGATTAGTTCACCTTCAATATTAACCTCTCCTTCCTCATCAGGGTCTTCATTTTTTGAGGTATCTTCAGAGAATTCATTGATTTCCATGAATAAAAGATCTTTATGTGTTGTTTTCTTCTTCATTAGAGGAGATGTCTTCATCATTGGCATACATTTTTTTCTTTTTCTTGTAATTATTCATTTTCTCTTCATTTTTGTCACTTATATAGTGATATTTTTTTTTATTAAAATTGGGGTCCCTTTTGTAAGGACACTTAGCAACAAAATGTCCTACTCTACCACAATCAAAGAACTTTAAAGGGAGCTTACCTTTGTATTTTTCAGTTCCTTTCTTGAGCCTCCTAGTGAAGTTTGTTTCATCTACATCTTTCTTCATCAGAGGAGTCATATGTTTGGTATCCTTTTGAGCTTTTCCCTTTTGATGCTTTGAATGCTACCTCATGCTTTGATAGATTTTCCTGCACAGTTCTCATTTCATAGGCTATAAGGATTCCATGTAATTCATTCATTGTTAGACTATCTAAATCCTTCATTTCTTCAATGGCAGATATCTCGGGGTCAAATCTTAATGGAAGTGTCCTAAGAACCTTTTGTACAACAATTTTTTCATATATTGTTTCACCCATTCCTTTGATAGTGTTAATAATCTCATTCACACTAAGAATGTAGGTTGCTATATCTTTATCTTCTCTCATCTTTATATTTTCAAATTGTCCCCTATGAGTTTGCAGTTTTTCCTTCTTGATTTTATCATTCCCTTCATATGTATTATGCAACTTGTCCTAGATTTCCTTTTTTGATCCACAATGCATGAATTTATTAAATTATGATCTTGCTAATTCATACAGGATAGAATTCGTGGATTTGGAGTTATTTTCACTGAGCTTCTTAACAGCTAAATCATATAGTTGACTTGCAAGGGCAGTGTAGCAATTTTTTACTGACTGTCAAACATCATATCCCAATGACTGCAGATATACTTTCATTTGGATGCTCTAGAAGGCATAATCTGATCCATCAAAGAATGGAGACTTGGTTTTGAAATATCTTTCATGGTTTCCCATGTGTACCATAGGGAACTACCTTCCAGTAGTTAGACGGTTTCTAAAGGAACCTGCTCTGATACCAATTGTTGGAATATTTAGCAATACTAATAGGGGGGTAAATCAATATTGCACCATTTTAACAATTTTAAAACTCTTTTTAACTTTCACTAATCATCCCAAATATTATAATTAACAATGCAGAGAACTAATAATGTCAACATATTCACAGTACACATATATTTTACGTGGAACCCAAATGGGAGAAAACAACAAAATAATTATTTTTTAAAATCATGTAGGAACCAACCTACAATTACAATGCTTGCAGGAACCAACCTGCAGGAGACACCAATATCCTCTCCTGAGCACCAACTCAGAAACAATATTTGCAAGCACCAACCTACAGGAGACACTGATCCCCTTAGTTGAGCACTAGCTCAACAATGCTTGTAGGAACCAACCTGAAAAAGACATTGATCTCCTCAAATTTTCAACAATTTTATAATATCTCTTTCCTTCCTTCACCTATACAAATCTGTTTCGTTGTCTTAATTGTCACAACACTTTCCATCAGTTCACAATCTACATGATTTTAGAAGTTCCTTTGACCTTGCACCTCCAAACCACCCTTAGGCATTCACATCCTTCTTCCTTTCATTTTTACGCAACTTGAGAACCTCCGAACCTTAGCCTTTTCACTCTTTCATACTCAAACCTCAAAGCATCTTAATCTCTTCCACCATTCACACACACATCCTCGCTCATACTTATGCATTTATTCAAGACAAATTGGGAAATTTATACACTCCACGCTTTCATGGATTTGTCCACATAAAAAGAACTCAAGGGGTCGGCTCCAGATCTCTCATTTCTCCATTAAATCGAGCTTCAAAAAATACTTCAAAATTGGAACAAGCCCCCTTAGTTTCATGTTTGATATGCTCATATATCACATAGTACAACTTCGACACTCAGCAGTCATCAGATTTGTTCCTTGATTCAATATTGTCTATTGATTTACTTATTGGCCACTAGAACACTCAACATACCCTTGACACTCAGAAACCATCCGATCATGATCTTGAACAAATCGTGATCGTTGATATTTTTTATGCCCATCAAAAAATACAACAAAATTCTCATTGATCAACAATCATATGATTTCCCCTCGTATTAGCTCTCAACCGTCGATATGACCATTTGATGGTTCATCGCATAACCAAGAGGTCGATACCACCAGGATACTATCCTACTGGGCTCCGGGGCCATTAAATTTGAACCCACGAATCTTATTCATGATACGTTATGATACCAGGCTCACCAGGACATCGGCCTGTCAGGCCTATCAACTCCTCGAGTCCCCAAGCTATCGGCCCTCAAGCCTTCTCCCAAGTGCCATTAGCTTCATCCTTGATCCAATATATTTGGCACTAAGATTGCCAGGCCATCGGTGATTCGGGCCCCCAGGCTCTTCATTCATACATCATTAACCTTTTACCATGGTTCAATATTCAATATGATGTGGCACAAATGTGTGCCCTGACACATGGAATGCAATGTGGCTAATGGATGATGTGGCATCGACATGACTTTGATGTCATCGCTTCCTCTAAATCTGTTATGTCACTATGGAACTTTGACACATGTCTTTTTCCTAGATGCTTACGTGGCATATGTCATGGTGTTGGTGTAGCATCGCCACCGGGTGGTTCACCTACTGGCCCATCGGGCACTTCAACATTACACCTTTACCATTATTCTGAACTGGTTATGGAATAGTGTCTTCCATGTTCCATCCATCTGGACCATCGTCCTATCGAGCGATCAAGCCACCAGAGCACTAGGCCTATGGAACTTCTAACATTTCACATCACCATCTACTCGGATCCAGCATGGAACCTTGTCGCTCCATGTTTCTTCCACCGGCTTATCGGGCCATCATCCCCCCCAAAATACCATGCAATAGGTTTGCAACTTTCATGTGATGTTCGATATGGAAATATACATTGGGCCCCTCAACATTTTATCTTGGTCATTGATCTCTGACAATCACCGATTAGGATTTAATACGCTAAAAGTTCACCCTTCACACACGGTTCTGTGGCTTGCCCACTCGCATTCAAACTTCATAGAAACGCCTTTTCATTATAAACCTTTGAACTCGATTCTTGTTATCCATGTGGGATAATGGATTTTCTTCATTTTAGCCATCGAGATCTCATTCATACCGCCCATACCATTTTATGCATCCTCTGTGCTCTCAAATTTCATCTCTCGTTGTTCAACATGTGTTCTAACTTGAGATGCATAGACTTCGTCAAGAAATCCTCATCAAGCTTAAATGTGACCCTTCCAGGCCTGTCATGGCCTATTTACAACCAAGTGAAATATTTCGTAGAAACTCAATAGTGCATAGGGATGTCCTATGTTTCCTTTTTATGTCCATGGATTCATGTTACTAGTTCAGGTTGAATCCTTGGACTTGTCATTTGTAGGATCATTTTTCTAGCTTCCAAATAGATTGTTCACAATCTATTTGACTTCATCTTCACAGGGAGTCACTCATCAACAGTGACATCAATGAAAATTAAATATGTAGAAGATTATCACCTCTCCCCCTACCTATGATATCAATGATTGTGTACATTTGACATCAATGATAACACAATCCAACACAGAATACATTCCTTGCTAAGAGGGAGTGTTTATGTTTGTAGCATCGAACAGGTACTTCCACACAGGTCTAAGTGTTTATATGTGTGGAAGTCGTCCAAAGCCTTCTACCTTGACACTTTACTTTAAATAAAGGAATTATTAAAGTAAATCTCTTTTATGAATTAGCTGATTTTATTTAATGAAATGTTAAAGTTATTAGGATCGGTGAATTAAACTTAGCCATTGATCTCAAGTGAGGTGAGATTTAATTTCAATCACCAATCACTTTGGAGATTAGGGTTAGGTCATAACTCAATATTATAAAAGAAAGGCTAGGGTAAAGGAGGAAGGTTAGTTGTTTTGACATAGAGAACAGATAAGGAATTTTGCTCAAGGAGGTCTCAAATAGGTGGATAATAAACTTCATCTAGAGATCAGTATAGGTCAAGGGAAAGAGATAACATGGGTAATTGCAAGGAGTTCCAACATATTAGAGCCACAACTATAGGGTCACTATGTACATAGTTGTCCATATAGTCTTTATGCATGTGTACACGGGTTTCAATGGAGATAGGTGTGTATACACGGGTTAGCTTAATTAAAGGCGTGTACATCTGGAAAAGCATGAAAGTTTGAGGTCATACAGTAGACCAGGAGTTGCTAGGTTTTGCAAGTGTTGTCTAAATTTTTCTATATTTTCTTTGTGGGAAATTTTCCGAGTAAGGGATCCCTTGTAAGCTTTGAAGTTATTTGAATGATAATCTTAGTTGATGGGAAAAATATATTTGTGTATTGTGTATGACATTTGGTTTATAGTATTGATTCCACTATTTATTTGAGTTGATTATTTCTGCAAGTATATTCAATTTTGTAAGCTGCTAATTTATTTACAACAAGGAAATCACTAGATAACAAGATACCTAGGTGTTGGGATTAGAAAATAAACAAGAAGAAGATCAAGAATTGGAACCATCACAATATCTAGAGCTAGAAGAGGCTACTCCAACGATATTTTGTCATGCATTGGCCAGCATCAGTACTCCGCAAACCCCTAATATAGAAGGATATATCAAAAGGAAAAAGGTAACAGTGTTGATTGATTATAATAGTACCCATAACTTCATCAATTACAAATTAGCAAAAAATCTCAATTGCTTTGTATATCCAACACCATAGTTTCAAGTAATCATTGCAGGTGGAGGTACCATAAATTATTTTGCGTAGTGCCATAGCATTAATCTCAATATGGGGGACTATTTATTGGATAGTCCCATGATTTCCATCAAAATTAGTGGTGTTGATGTTGTATTAGGGGTCCAATGGTTACAATCATTGGGAACATTGACCCTTAATTTTCAGTATCTTTTCATGATATTTTGCTCATAAGGCAAGGAAATTGAGCTTAGAGGTATCCATGGGAAACCCTCAAAAGTGATAATATTTAACAATATGACAAAATTACTCAAAAAGGGACACCATGGTGTAATTGCACAAGTGTGCTCACTAGATGTTCAAACATCTATAGCCTCTAATCCAATGGATCTCCAAAAAGTTATCAACAATCATTCCAAGATATTTGGAGAGATCTCTAAGGGTCTTCCACCAGCTCAAGATCATGCCCATGTTATTCATCTACGATTAGGAAGTGTGCATCCAGTCTTCCATGTTTCTTGCTTAAAGAAGATAATGACTAACAAGATCCCAGTGCAAACTATTTTATCAGAGATTAATGGAGAAGGGAAAATCATGCTAGAAACAAAAACAATCCTTGAAATATGGATTAAGAAGTTGTGAAATCAAGCAATTACTTAATACCTCATCAAATGAAAGAACCTACTAGTGGAAGAAGTGACATGGGAAGATGATTTCTTCATGTAGACACACTCACGGTTGTCAAGTGTTGAGAACAACACGTGTTTGAAGGGGAGAGGAATATTCATCCCTAGAAAAATCCCCATACAAAGTGTCATGTTATGTATAAAACCCCTTATTAAGCCCTAGATATTGAACCCTTCATTGTACCCTTCCATTATAATTGTACCATTTTTCTCCTATATATATACCAAGGAGACCTAGTCTTAGGATCATCTTATCTCATCTCATATTGTATTTTGAATTAAATCTATTGTAAACGGAGGTTTCCCCCTCAAAGTGGACTGTATTCATTGATTTTTTGTCATTTTTAAGGCGTTGGATCATAACAAAGAATTAGAGAATACAAGGAAATTAAGATACTACAAGGAGGTGGTCAACCCTAATTTAGAGGATCAAAAGTGCCTCTCAGTTTTGACAAGTTCAAAGAAGAAAATCAACATTGCTAAAATAAGAACAAACTCTCACGAGCTACATAATGAAATTGGGCATTGGACAATTCCCAAAACACCATGGGATGAAAGAATATGTCATCTTTGTGACACTAAGAGGGTTGAATATG
>SNQJ01S0125670.1:0-13116 GCA_010110895.2 Picea sitchensis | reverse complement strand
GTATCACTTTAGTTACAGAAGTGTGATATAGGACCAGTGCTCCTTCTCCCCCTAAAAATTACTAAAGCATGATAAAGGGCTAGTGCTCATTCTCTTTGTCCCAAAAATTAATAAATTGTGAGAAATGGCTAGTGCTCCTCCTCCTCACTCAAATTACAAAAGTGTGAGAAAGGGCCCATGCTCGTGGTCCTCCTATTTTGAATGGAAAAAGTGTGAGAAAGGTCTAATAGGACCAGTGATCCTTCTCTTCCTAAAAATTACTAAAGCATGATAAAGGACTAGTGCTCCTTCTCGTTGTCGCAAAAATTACTAAATTGTGAGAAATGGCTAGTGATCCTTGTCTTCCTCTTTTGAATGGAAAAAAGTGTCAGGAAGGGATAATGCTCCTTCTCCTTATCTTCATCACTCTAATTACAAAAGCATGAAAAAGAGCCAATGTTCATTCTCCTCCTCAATTAAATGATAGAAGTGTGAGAAAGGATTGGTTCTCCTTCTCATATTTCTGCAAATTATTGATGTGTGAGAAAATGAAGCCAAACATTTTTCTCCTCACTCTAATTACAAAAGTGTGAGAAAGAACCAATCATCATTTCACCCAAATGACAAAACTATGAGAATAGACTAGTGTTCCTTCTCCTCATACCTTGAATTTCTAAAATATGAAAAATGGTTGGTTCTCCTCCTCTCTCAAATTTAAAATGTGTGAGAAAGGGTGAGTGATCCTTCTCCTCCCAAAAAATACTAAGGTGTGAGAAATGTCCAATTCCCCTTCTCCTATTTTCTCAAACTACAAAAGTGTGAGAAGGGTTAGTGTTCATTTTCCTCCTTACTCAAATGAAAAAAGTCCAAGAATGGGTCAATACTCCTTCTCCTTCTCCTCATCACTTTAATTATAAGTGTGAGAAATGGCTAATTCTCCTTCTCCTCATCACTTTAATTATAAGTGTGAGAAATGGCTAATTCTCCTTCTCCTCCTCRCTTAAATGATATAAGTGTGAGAAATGGTTGGYGCTCCTTCTCTTTTTTCCTCAAATTACTAAYATGTGAAAAAATKAAGCCACTCCTCCACTTCACTCTAATTACAAAAGTGTAAGAAATGTCCMATTATACTTTCCTTCTTCATTGAAATGAAAAAGATATGAKAAAKGTACAATGTTSCTTCTCCTAATACCTCAAATTTCTAAAGTCTAAGAAATGGTTGGTGTTCCTTCTCCTCATTCAAATTTAAAAAATGTGAGAAAGGGCCAGTGCTCCTTCTCTTCCTCCTAAAAATTACTAAGGTATGAGAAAGGTCCAATCACCCTTCTCCTCTTCACTTAAACTGCAACATATTGAGAAAGGGTATGTGATCCTTTTCCTCCTCACTTGAATGATAGAAATATGAGAATAAACCAATGTTCCGTATCCTTCTCCTCGTCACTCTAATTAAAAAAAAGTTTGAGAAAGGGTCAATGCTCCTTCTCCTCCTTAATTAAGTGACAAGATTTTGAACAAAAAAAATGAAGTAATATAAGTTTAATTTTTAAAGGATAGAAAGTCCTCTACTCATCATTACTAATGGATTTCTACTCATTACTAATGGCTTTCTACTCATCCTTGATTTCATCATTCCGTCATTGTTAGTTTCTTACCTTCCATGTCCTCTAAGTTAAGCTTCAACCACTTTGACTTCTTCTATTCTTGTTAGAGGATATTTTAGTTCTTGGCCATGAGTTTCATTATATTTTTGGAGTGTTACAACAAAATATAGCACGCACAAAAGTGTAAATTCCCAAGCGCTAAGGTGTTATCTTTGTGTAACTCAGGAAGGCTTCCCAATATCACCTTAGTAGCTCTTCCCCACACTTTAGGTTGTCTCTTATCCAACATAAGTGTGGCTTCCCTAAGGTAGGGTTATCAAGGCTATGGAGTGAGGGATCAAGGTGAAAATGAAGAGTAAGCCTTGATAAAACAAAAGGCAATTGTAGTAGTAGTGAAAAGATGAATGGATTGAGAAAAATAAGGTGATGCAAACCCTAAAACCACTGCCTAATAAATATTGGGAAAATGGATTCAAAAAGACATGGATCTAAGATGGTAAGTGCATTAATGTGTAAGGAAAATAATTTTTACTATACATGACACAAGTCATCTTTATCTTGCTAAAAATTTCTACAAAAAATTAACCTTGGAGAGCTAGGGGTGCCACTCTTAAACATATTTATGAAGATGATGTCATATTACTTCTAGAAACAACTTATTTTGATAGATGCAAGCTTAACATAACAACAAAATATACAAGAGGGATTATATCCTCACATTATACTATCCAAATGGTAGATACTTCATTACAAGGCCTTCATAACAAGTTACAAGGATTTCCTACAATAATCAACAACATGTGAAATAATGAAAGCATAAACGCCTCACATGAAATAGAAGCAATACCTCCAATATTCCATTGAGCTTTCCAATATGATGTACAATGTATCCCAAGGGGAGAAATTGTTCAATCCCCAATATCCCAATCATTGTCTCACAAATGGAGAGAGAAACTCGTTTATATAGAGGGAGTTTCTTCTTTCTTGCAATTAAATACAATATTTTCTAACTAACTCCATGACAAGTCAAACAATAACAAAACATTGAAGTATTTATGCAACAACCTCTAAAAATAACATAAGGAGAGTAGGGAGCCTCCCAAAATAGAACATGACCATGTCAAATGCTTCATTAAATGATAAAGAAATGCCTCAATGGTGCAACCTCAAATAGACCAAGTAAATGCATGTAATAAATCCTCCAATGTGAATGCATAGGATTTGAAACCTCCTAAGTGATGCATCCCTCGAAGAAAAACAATAAAATAGTCCATGTGGCCTAGGAGAGAGTTCTTTGGGACTACCTCAATACATCAATCCATAAAATAATAATACATGAAGTGCACCCTCCGGGATGCATTCTCAATAATTTATTTAAAATAATCCATCACATAGGAGAATGTGCTCAAGGTCCACCCAGAAAACTCCTCCAAGGTGCACCCTCCAAGATGCATGAGTGAAGAAATAATAAAATAGTATCCCCTAGGAGAGCACTCCATAACCACCATCTTAAAATAAAAATGTGTCCCATAAGATGTATAAATAAGTATAAAATCGCACACACATGTAAATCTTAATGTAGGGTGCCTCAACCAACTCCATGGATAAGTGAACAAGGTGCCAACAAGATGTAGCTCTCCACAAGAAAATCTAGTCAAAGGACTTCAACAACTTTCTCAAAATAGAAATATTCCTCATGGGATCTTTCTCCAATGTGCAACCACCTCAATAAATAAATAAATGAGCTCTAGGGCAGTTACAACTCCTCAAAAATTGTGCAAAGAAGGAGTCAACAACAATAAAATATCAAATTCACAACTAAATCCACATGAGTGTGCCTCGGAGAAGTGTGCTAATCTCTCAATAACAAAGAAATGAGCCAGTGGGCGCTATTAACTCCTCAAAATTGTGCAAAGAAGGAGTCGTAACAACAATAAAATATCAAATTCACAACTAAATCCACATGAGTGTGCCTCGGAGAAGTGTGCTAATCTCTTAACACATGTGAACAAGAAAGGGGTGCTCCAACAAGGTTGACCAAGTGTCAAACATAACCATTAAGGCAAGGGCACCATCATAACTACCTCCAATTACAACTCCCAATGTATAGAAACCCTTCGAAAATAGCATCCACCGTGCCATAAATCTATGTGCAACCCAACAAACTCCAAGACCAATGGGATGGCCCATCCACTCAAGAAAATAATTATAAAACAATGTGATATATCTCAACATGTGTGCTAACGAAGGGGTGTGCTCCATCAAAGTGTTGTACCATGCAACATAAAGTTTCACTCCCTACAAAAACCCACCATGGTACAAATATAACAACAAAATACAAGCTCTTCCCTAGGCTTGAACCTAGGGTGCACAACCAAAAAGAGATTATTACATCAATATTACATCACTAAGCCTTAGAAAAATTTAGATCCCCAAGGAAACATGTAGTAACCCCACCCTCTAATTCAAGCTTAGGAAATAATATATCAACAAGGGTATTAAAATCATTATAGATATTCCCCTAGTAGGAGTAATACAAAGTTATATCACCTAGGAAAAACCCACTGAGGAAGAATGTATGACCTTACCACATCAACATCATAAGAAAATGAGACATGAGAAGTGTGTTATCTACATCAAACATCATGTACATCCCCACCACACACTCAACATAAGAAGACCATGTAAAACACCCTCCTAGTGACATATCAACAATATAGCACCATCATACATAGTCACTAAAATGTTTCATGGAGAATATAACACATGAAATATCAAGTATCCATATGTCAAGAGAGTGATCCATGAAATAAAGGCATGAAGGTAGCAGCAAACCATAAAAATGACCATCAACCATGATCATCCACCATAGAGAAGTGAATCTCCTCCATCAAATATCTACATCAAATAATCCAACACCAAGAAGAGTAAAGGACCCATGAAGGTGTATGCACCCCCAAGCCCATCCAAAAGATCTAAAGGTATCGAAATAAAATCTCCATCAATGATGAAAATCACAAGTGAAACCCTCATACAATATGAGGTGTAAAACTGAGATAGTTAATAAGTATTGAAAGTGACCTTCAAAACACATTTTATTTGCAAGTTTGTGTTATGAAAATAACAAATGAAACTCAATTGAACATCCAATTAGCATCTTTTTATTCAAAAAAACTAAAAGATAGCCTACTTCCTTATAAATTAAAAACATGATAAATAAAACTCTTTAAAAAGAAAAAGATTTAAAAACAAACTAGTTTTAAGACAAAAACAAGCATAATTTAACAGCCACACCAATAACAGCCCACCCAACAATGTTCAATCGCATTTATGTGTTCACTTAAACTAAAAAAATATAGAATATATTTAAAAGATCTAAATCAACTTGCATTAGATGAGATCAACAAGAACTTCCAATTTAATAGCTATAACAAGTATATTTTAAAAATCTTATTATACAATTCTACCCCTTCTCACAATAATACCAACAACATGGGTTATATAAGAACTTGCAATACTACATCTAATGGATTGCTCATACCTCTACTACTACCACTAACAACCTCTTTGACATTTTTGTTGCCAGCGTTCACATGTGAGTTAAACTATAAATTTTTGTTTGAATCAACCTCTTGAGTGGCCATTCATTCAAGTGGAATTAATGTTGTCCAAAACTACAATATATTTATTATAACTTTTGAAATTATTATGAAAAATCATTTGTACGAAGTCATTGCATATTAAGAAAGTTACAATTTATGTTTTTCATGCAGTTCATGATACCAAGAAATGGTCATGGTCATAGCCTAAATTTTATGATATGTAGATCATATGTATCAAAACATCATGGTGATGACTTTAAGAAGTTGTTGATGATATATAAACAATGTTAGTAATGTTAGTCATGATTTGTGTGTTTGATTGTACTGAAAGTAGTTAGATGTTCTACATTTTAGTATAAGGGAGATATGAAAATAGTTAGATGCTTTACATTTTAGTATAGGAGAGATATTGTCAGGTTAATCTGAAATAAGGTTACATTAAAAAAAAATGAAGTCAACTCAATTAAAAAAATTAACAATACTAAAAATAAAGTTAGCTTAATTAAAAGAAAACAATTACACTAATCATTACATATTACACATATACTTACATATTACAACATTGAAATATTAATTCTTTCATAATAAAAAAAATATACACTTCCAGATTTAAGATAAATCTATAATGGTAAGTAATGATGAACATCTCCAATTTCAACAATACTCACAACTTTGGAAAAATAGTTTTGGTCACTTAAATTAAGATTAATAAAATCTTTGTAAGATTTCAATTTCCTTTCATTAATAATATCATTGTTATTCTAAAATTTTATTTTTTCAATTGAAAATTTTTATATTATGATAATTTTGTTTTATATTTTAATAAGTTTTCAAATATTAAACTTAAATATATATTTATAAAATCTAATTAATCAATATTATAATAAAATTTTATTATTTTAACTTAATCAATATTATAATAAAATTTATTATTTTAAATTAAATAATAAAAAAATAATATTTTTCTAATAAACATTTATTTTATTATTTTAAATTAATCAATATTATAATAAAATTTTATTATTTTAAATTAAATTAAATATATATTAACATTTATTCTATTATTTTAAATTAAATCAAATATGTTTTAAAAATTATTTTATTATTTTAAATTAATCAATATTATAATAAATTTTATATTATTTTAAATTAAATAAAAAATAAATTAATATTTTCCTAATAAACATTTATTTATTTATTTTATTAATGAGAATGGCTATAAATTTCCAATATTTTATCCATGGAAATGGCTAAAGTCCTCTTTAAGGTTTTAACTTACACTCTTCCCAAATTTCATGGATGGAAATAGCTAAAGTCCACTATGAAGTTTTAGCTTACAATGCTCCAAAATTCGATAGATGGATAAAAAATAAAAAATAAACCTGTACTTATCTAAAATTTCATTAATGGAAATGGCTAAAAAAAAAAAAAAACCTCCTTCTACTTATCTAAAATTTCATTAATGAAAATGACCAAAGTCCCCTCTAAAATTTTAGCAATGACAATTCCTTTGGCCCTATTGGATTCACTTGTATTTAATATATTTGCAAAGAAAATGCCCAACTCCCTATACGATTGAGTTGGACTTAATATATTTGCAAACAAAATGCCCACCTCCCTATAGAATTTAGTTGTATAAATACATTTGCGAAGTCAATGTCCTTTAGATATAGCTTTTATTTTATTATTATTATAGGAAGAAATAACATGAAAAATCATATAAAATAAATAAATAAAACCTTGAAAATGCATTTTAAATTAGTGTAAACAATAGTAGAGTCACGTGTAAATACCTCCATCAACAACTACTGATTGAATGGTAGTTAAAGCGTTATTTCTGTGAAGAGAGACCTATCTTCTCGATATGGAGAAAAGTGCTCCCATACATCTCACCTTCCAATATGGAGATAAAAAAAGCATTGACTTTCTCTATTTTTATAGTTTGAGAACCGTTCATCAATGCATGCCATGAATCTCTCACGTGAAGAGCTTATGTCGTTTGACACTGGCATTTCTATGCAGTAGTATAAACGTTTTATATCTTTTGATTTTTTTTTATTAATATTTTTTTTTTTAATTTTGTTCTAAATTTAGTGATGAATGGTTGGATCTGTGGATTTGATTGGTTAAATTTGTATAATCAAAGTGTCTTAAGGGTTTTTTGATTGTTACTTTTTAGTTTAATTTTGTCCGAAATTCAGTGATAAATGGTTGGAAGTACAGATTTGATTGGCTAAGTTTATATAATCAGAGTGGCTTATGGGTTCTTTTGATTGTTACTTTTTCTTTTAATTTTGTCCAAAATCTAGTGATGAATGGTTGGATCTACAGATTTGATTGGCTAAATTTATATAATCAAAGTGCCCTAGTAATTTTTCAGCATGCTAAATCTATTTATACATTTAAAAACAATTTAAACAACAAAAATAGTGATTTTATCCAAATTTACATATCCTAATTCCGACAAAAATAAAACGTTTACACAACGCAGTTTAGCCAACGTCTTTTTAAAACAGCCTCTGTATATATACACGTCTCTATATAAACGTGGGAAAGACAGGACGCGTTTGAGAGAAGATAACATGTGAAAAGTGGGCGGGCACGTTTTGGTTTGGTCTGGTAGCTGGTCCGGTTCCCGAGGAACCTTCCCTCGTTGACTACTGTTGCCCCGACTGGTGAAGATTCAAGATGTACACAGTGGAATGCTTACCGGTTGAATTGTCAATTTAAAGAAATATGGAAAGATGATGACGACAATTTGATCATTGATGATGAAAAGATGGAGTGGAATCCAATGAATAACAAAAATTGTTGACTTCTATCCTAAGAATCCAATGAATAACAAAAATTGTTGACCTCCATCCTTAAAATCGAGACGACTAAGTTGGTAATAGGTAACTTCAAAGCTGAGCCGCAGTAGGCAGGGAGATGGGAAATCGAATAGCGCGTTTCAAGCCGGTCGCCATTAACGCTCCTCCTCGATTTTGTCAGTTCGGTTGTTTGGCGTTTAGTTATTGTCAAAGCCTTGCACATTATTTAAAGCGCAGCGTGGGCAGCATTATTTAAATAAGGAGGCAATTTGCCCATAAATTCCGGAGATGGAATCTCAAATCTCTTCGTGGGATTCTTGTTTTGTTTAATCTCAAATCTCTTCGTGGGGATTCTTGTTTTATTAACTGAAAAATACGTGCTGTTCTATTAGGTTTTGACACGATTGTATCTAATATGTCGATATTCGAGAACTCGTCTCCTCTTTTCAGCCGCATTGCCCATCTGGTGACAAGTAGAAAAGCTCATGGATAATTCAAAGATTAAAAAACATACGTGTACCTGCTAGTCAATTTAATCAATTTCTTGTTTTATTTGTGAATTGGAATCCAGTTATGTATAACTAAGCATCGGCTGTCTTAAAAGTCAAAATATGATTTCTTCTCTGGACACATAAACTTTCATAAAAGGTTAAGCCCTATAGCTACGAAACTGTCACGCGCCCACAGTGCAGCACGACTCCAGGTGCCGGGCGACTTGGGTGCGCCAAGTGGAGTTGTATCCCCCGGCAGACTGAGTTGTCTCCCAGAAACCCTACTACATATTATTTTTCTTCTGCTTCAATTACAGATTGTGGTGTTGATTATAGAAATGTGTAGATTTTATTGGACAATATTAAATGGTGTAATGATAAATTGGTTAAAAATATTCATTTTATATAATAAGTCCCATTCTGAAAATCCTCAAACTTTTAAGAAAATAACCAAGTTTAAATTAAGTTTGAAAACTTCTATTATCATTATTCAGAATATAAATAGATTTTTTCCATTAAAAATTTTTAAATTTAGTACAATGGCATACTGAGTTGTATCCCCGGCAGACTGTGGGCGCGTGACAGAAACCCTACTACACATTATTTTTCTTCTGCAGACTGAGTTGTATCCCCGGCAGACTGTGGGCGCGTGACAGAAACCCTACTACACATTATTTTTCGTCTGCAGACTGAGTTGTATCCCCGGCAGACTGTGGGCGCGTGACAGAAACCCTACTACACATTATTTTTCTTCTGCTTCAATTATAGATTGTGGTGTTGATTATAGAAATGTGTAGATATTATTGGATAATATTAAATGGTGTAATGATAAATTGGTTAAAAATATTCATTTTATATAATATATATATATATATATATATATATATATAAAAAAGTCCCATTCTGAAAATACTCAAACTTTTGAGTAAATAAAGTTTAAATTAAGTTTGAAAATTTTTATCATTATTTTAGTATAAATAGATTTTTTTAGTAAATAAAGTTTAAATTAAGTTTGAAAAAATTTATCATTATTTTAGTATAAATAGATTTTTTAGATAAAAAAAATTCAAAATTTTTAAATTTAGTATAATTTCAAAGGATGTTTTAAAAGAAATATATGTTTTTAACCATTAAATTCATTTAAACTATATATTTACCAGTTTAAAATTAAATTTTATCATTTTAAAATTTAAATCTTAAAAAAAATGGGAGTTGTCTAACTGTTTTAGGTTTTTGTTTTTTTAGCTGGAATCAGTCAATAATAATTTGCAAGAAATCACACTTTTCTGTTGTTTAAATTGTATTTTTGAATACAGAAATGCATTTAGCTTATTGAAAACCCCATAAAACATTAAAATTACACAAAATTAACTACTCAAATCTGCAGATACAACAATTTCTTACTAGATTTCAGTTAATCCCAAAAACAATTTCTATACTACTACAAAAATTTATACTCTCCCGTACTTTTAAAAATTCTACCTAATTACAACTGAGTAGAGTTAGAGCTATGATAGGTTTGACCTTTCGAAAAAAATTCATTGTAACCCCAAATCTCTTGTAACCCAAACCATCGCTTGCAGGCGAGAATAAATAAGAATTGTATGCACTCACATCGGTACTGGATCTACAACTATTATAATAAAATTATGATAAGATAAGAACCCAAATGACTGAGACACCTCTTTGTCTTTGACTTGGCCTTCGCCAAATATTGAAACACATTCTAGAACCTCGATGGCAATGTGAACCCAAAAAGAGAGTTTCTGACAGATAATCTATGGTCTCATTTCAAAGATTAGTTTGGATCTTGTGCATGAAGGACGGTAGTGATTATCCAAGTGAGTTACAGTGTGAGCCTACCTTTGACGAGTAGAAGGGCTGGCCTAGCATTTACACTCGAGCATGACATCACCGCCATATACATTCATTTTTTATATATACTCTTTAATAAAAACCTAGTAGCGTATTAGGGTCGAAATTCTGCGTTCACATGGTGATTCCATTGATTTGAAATCGACAGAGGAAGCAGCTGCTGCATGTGTTTATGGTTTTGTCCAGCCATACTCACTCGCATGTCAACGCATGAAAAATCTTCAAAGAAGAACAAGGAACATGTATTTTGGACAGCCTGAAAAGAGCTCTCGCTCCTTCCATCCTTATCCTTCTTACTCTGCTAGATTTCGGTGTCTCTGAACTGGATTTCTGGGTCTCTGATCTGGATTTCGGCGTCCCTGATCTGGATTTCGGACGAAGTCAAGTCTTAAAACGCCTCCTATAATACGATACTTGTATTGTTCCTCCAGCCTTATGATATAGTTAAGGAATGATAACAAAATGATGGCTTCCAGTGAAGATTGATTGAAGAAGGTATGTCTGCATACACACATATATCGCATTATTGATGAATATTTCGTTTATATCGCATCTCAGAGCTGGAGATCGATATTTCCTTTGCATTCACTTAATTATAAGCTTTTGATTTGATGAGGTTATATGTTTTTGGTGTCTTCATATGAGCAGAGGTCCAGGAAATCCACATGATAAAAGTAGAATGGCCGTATTAGACAGGTTTATATGCTAGTTCCATCTAGGAGATATTAGGGTTTATATCCAGGGAAAAAAAGGCTTTTGTAAAGACATTGGCTTTCTCAAAAACTGATAACCAGACTACAGGAAATAAGTATTACTATGATAGTACTTATTGTTTTGAACAAATAAGGCAAGATTATATTGTGATGTTTTAATTGATGGATCTTTACAGTGGTGTTTTAATAAATGGATCTTCTACCTTGGATAGAGAAGTGAACTTGGTAGTTATAAGATTTTCCTGATTGTAACTACGTTGTTGCCCAATATATTTTGTATTTCTGATTTTGAAACTCCAGAAAATTTAAGGCAGTGTTTAATTCTAGATGATATATGAAGCCGTATTTATATATTGTCACATGTGTTAAAGGATATTTATCGGTTCTCTGGATTGCAGAAACCAGAACTAAGACCAGCATTAGTAAACCTTTTGTCTGAAATATAATTGTAACTAATTGCCTTCTATATGGTACATATTTTGCTCAAGGTTGTCTTTACCTGTATATTATCAATGCTTAGTTGAAGTTCCACACATGTTTTAATATAACTATCTGGGTAAACTCCACAAACTGTGTAATTTATTCGAATATTTATGTGTTTTTTTCTTCTTTGTTACAGGTATTACAACTTCACACAAATTTTATAGACGCTCTTGACCATTTATGTTTGTTTTATCTTCCTGGAAATGAGAACTCTGAAATAACAAGTACTCCCTCTGATATCTGATAAGGACAGGTAAATCTCGTTAATGCTGAGAAATAAATACTTGTTTATAGTTGAATGAACTTGAGGGATGTTTTAAAATAATTATGATAATAACGTGTTGGATGTTTTAACTTGTAGAGATTTGCTTCTCTTGTGCAGGAAAATAATTGAGCAACCAGACATTTGTGAGATGACCCGTAGGCCAACACTGGGGTCACCAGCTGCCTTAAACACCATAACGCCATGTGCTGCCTGCAAGCTTTTAAGAAGACGCTGTGCTCAGGAATGCCCATTCGCTCCCTACTTTTCACCTCTTGAACCTCAAAAATTTGCATCTGTACACAAGGTTTTTGGTGCAAGCAATGTCTCCAAAATGCTCATGGTAAGTCTCTTCAAACATTCTTTTAGATTGTTATTTGCCTAACAGACTAATTGTACTAAGAGGTTTTAGGTGCAAGCAAATGTCTCTAAAATGCTCATGGGAAGTCTTCTTCAGACATTCTTGTCAATTGTTATTTACCCAGAATGTAACTCTTCTTCCAACATTCTTTTTAATGGTTATCTACCCAGCAGACTAATTGTATTGAAAAGAGTAAAATATTTTACAATTTGTGAATTTTGTCTAAGATTAAGATGGATTTTCCTACTCTCATCTTGGAAAGATTGTATAGTATAACTTGGATTGTGAAAATTATATGGTAAAGAACCATGATTGCTGTATATATTGACGATGAAACAGTGACTCCTGAGGTCTGATTCCTTTTTCTTTATGGTGGGATTGATAGGAAGTTCCTGAAAACCAACGAGCAGATGCAGCAAATAGCCTAGTTTATGAAGCCAACGCACGTCTCCGAGACCCTGTATATGGAAGCACAGGAACCATCTATTCATTACAACGTCAGGCACAAGTCCTGCGGGTAGAACTCAATGCAGTCAGAACAGAGATAATGAGATACAAATGCAGGGATCCAATCTTACAACCTCCAATGCTTGGTGTTTATAATGTTAATTCTGATGATTGCAAGGTCAACAATCCAACGACCAGTACTGTTAATGCTGATGACCATACCGGAAAACAACGTTATTATTCTATTATAAATCACAACCGATGATTGTCAGCTGCTGATCTCTCAGTTTATTACACCAGATACTCTAACAAAAGGACCAGAGTACTGTGAGCTCATATACCCTGATTGCCCAATCATACTTGTGAAGTTAGATTTCATGAACTTTATGTGATTTTTTATTTATAAATTAGATTTATTAATTTGGTTTGAACACATATTTTTAAGGGTTAAAAACATGTGTTTTTTTTCATGGATAACAAGTTCAAAAAGCA
>SNQJ01S0125668.1:22115-32943 GCA_010110895.2 Picea sitchensis | reverse complement strand
CCATATTTACTTCTTATCAACCATGAAAAAACAATAATGAGTCATATTTACATCAAACACTATTGGGTCCATTACCCAAACCTTTGTGCTATGGGTCTTTATTCAAGGGTTGACATCAATGACAACCAACCTTAATCAACAATAACAACAATATAACCAGAACAATCACCACAATAACACTAGAATGATATAAGAATAACAACAGAAATAGCACTTTGATTCTAAGATCAATGTTCATGGGCCTCTTCGAGGGGGAAACCTCCAGTCGAGTAGAACTCTATTACAATAATATCCAAGCTAGGGTTCTCATACCCTCGACTCATATTTATACTAAATATGTCTAGCAAAAGAAGCATCTAGAGGAAGATCCTTCTAGAAGCAGAAGCTTCTATTAGGTCTTCTTACATTCGACTTATTCTATTTTATTGTAAGGCCTTATTAATATTGACCTTTATTACATCCGAATATATTGTTCTACCTATGTGCAGGTTAGGAACCTAACATGTCCTCCCCCTTAAAAACAACCTTGTCCTCAAGGCTTGAGATGTGGAAATTTCTGCAGAATGGTAGTTGGTTCCCAAGTGGCATTTGTTGGAGTTGTATCTTTCCACTGGACTAACACTTCCTTGATGGTTCTATGATGCAAGTGATGCTCACGCTGGTCCAAAAATGCTTGTGGTTGTAGCCAAATGGATCCTTCTTCAGTTAACTCAGGAAGGTTGGTTTGAATTTGACACTTAGTTCCAATCACCTTCTTTAAGCATGAAACATGAAAAACATGACGTAGCTTTGAATGACTGGGAAAAGCTAACTGATAGGCCACCTGTCTCACATGCTTGAGAACAATACAAGGACCATAAAATTTGGGCGCTAGCTTCTGACAATGCTCGACCTTGAGGGAATTTTTCTTGTAAGGTTGCAGTTGAAGAAACACCTCATCCCCTTCTGCAAATTGACATTTAGAGCGACCTTGATCTGCTTGTTGCTTCATGCAATTTTGTGCCATGACCAAATTCTCTTTGAGGGTACGAAGAATAGCCTCTCAAACTGTAAGTGTTTGGTCAACCACCTGGACCTTCGAGACACCAGGTAAGTATGAGAGAACTGAAGGTGGCTTCTGTCCATATACTTCTTCAAAACGAGTCATGCGTGTAGTTGTATGGTATGAAGTTGTGTACCACCATTCAGCTAGGGGTAACCATTGAGCCCACTGATTTTTATTTTCTGAGGAAAAACACCTCAAATATGTTTCCAAACACTTGTTGAAAAATTTCGTTTGACCATCAGTTTGGGGATGATAAGCTATGTTGAGATGCAATTGGGTGCCTTGTAGCTTGAACAGTTCTTGCCAAAAATTGCCGGTGAAAGTTGGGTCGCGATTAGAAATAATAGAGTGCGGCATGCCATGAAGCTTGAAGACCTGATCCATGAAAAGTTGAGCCATCGTGGATGTTGTAAATGGATGTTGAAGAGCGCAGAAATGAGAATACATGGAAAGGCGATCAACAACCACCATGATGACTGATTTATTTCATGATTTGGGTAAGCTAGTAATAAAATCCATAGAGATATCCCTCCAAATAGTAGGTGGAATCAGAAGCGGTTGTAGTGTGCCCGAAGATTTGACTGTTTCTCCCTTGTTGAGTTGACACACATCACATTCAACGAAAAATTTATGAATGTATTGTTTCATACCATCCTAGAAAAAAGAACGTTTGACCCTGTCATAGGTTTTGGTGAACCCAGAGTGCCCCACTGTGGGTGTAGCATGAAGCTCAGAAAGTACCGTGGATTTAAGTTTTTATTTTTTACTTAAATACAAATGACCTTTGTATTGAAGCTCATCATGGAGCCAAGAGTACCCTGAGGAAGTTGGAGCATTGGACTGCAATTGTTGGATCAGATGCGAACTTTTTGGATCTTATAGCCATTCCTGACGAATGGCTTGGAGCCAATCTGGTACAATGAAGGAAAGAGAAAAAATGGATCATTCATATTTATATTTTCGGGAAAGTGCATCCACAACCACATTGTCTTTTTCTTTCTTGTAAATGATCTCATAATCATATCCAAAGATCTTAGTCACACATTTTTGTTGCTCCGGGGAGGAAATGCATTGTTCCAAAAAATACTTGAGGTTTTGATGGTCTGTCTTAATTTGGAAGCGTTACCCCAATAGATAAGGGCGCCATAGAGAAACCGCATGAAAAATAGCCAACATTTCCTTTTCATATATTGATTTTCCCAGATTTCTTTGAGACAGTTGCTTGCTGGTAAAGGCCAAAGTCCAACCCTCTTGCATAAGCACAACACAAATTCCTTTCCCTGAAGCATCGCATTCCAAGACAAAGGTATTTGTGAAATTAGGAAGGGCCAGGACTGGAGTGGTGAATATGGCCATCTTCAAGGCTTGAAAATCTTGAGTAGCGGTTGGAGTCCAAGTGAAAGAGTTCTTTTTTAGGAGTGCAGTGAGAGGTGCTGCAATATTTCCATAATTCTTACTAAACTTGCAATAATAACCTTTTAAGCCCAAAAATCCACGCAAGATTTTGAGAGTCTATGGGTGAGGTCAATCTTTCATAGCTTTAATCTTTTTAGGATCCACCCTGACGTCGTCCTTGCCAACCAGATGACCCAAGTACTCGACTTCTGAGGCGCCAAAAGCACATTTAGATTGTTTCAGGAAAAGTTGGTGCTGAGAGAGTAGATGGAGAACTCGATCCACACGAGCAAGATGGTCTGTCTAGGTTTTTCTAGATATGAGGATATCATCAAAGAAAACTAAGACAAAATGACGAAGAAAAGGACAGAAGATGTGATTCATGAGGCTTTGGAAGGTGCAGGGGGCATTACACAAGCCAAAGGGCATGACCAAAAACTCATAGTGGCCCTCATGAGTTCTAAAGGAAGTCTTGGGAATGTCTGCCTCTTTCTTACGTATCTAGTGGTACCCCGAAAAAAGATCAAGTTTAGTAAAAAATTGAGCACCACTCAATTCATCCAAGAGGTCATCAATGACAAGAATGGGAAATTTGTCTTTAATGGTAAGTTTGTTGAGGGCACGAAAGTCAGGACACATTCACCAAGAACCTTCTTTCTTCAAGACCATGACCACAGGAGAAGAGTAGGGGCTCATACTAGGGTGGATAATGCCTGCATTAAGGAGTTCCTGGACCATTTTCTCAATTTCATTTTTTTGGGAAAAGGGGTGACGATACAGACAAATATTGGGAGGAAGGATTTCAGGTACAAGGGGAATGGAATGATCGTGAACAACATGGGAAGGAGGGAGTCCTTGGGGAGTGGAAAAGACCACTTGATGTTGAGAAATGATGGCTTGGAGGTCTTGTGGCACTGAGGGTGTCTATGTTGTTTGTATGGCATGGAGTTGGGCAATAACACCAGAATGACCTTTTTTGAGCATCTTTTCCATGCGATGGGAACTAATGATCTCAAGTGAACCGGTGGTGATGCCTTGGAACTTATATCGGTGGCCCTCCTAGTCAAATTGCATGGTTAATTCCTTAAAATCCATGAGAATGGGACCCAAAGTCCTTAGCCAGTCTACACCCAACACAATGTCACAACCGTCCATGTCGATAGAAAACATATGATATTTAAGGCGCTAGTCACCAATTTGGAGACACACATTTTCACAACACCCTCCACATTTCATGGAGCCACCATTGGAAATCATGATTTGAAAATTATTGACGGCACGGATGTAGAAATGAGTTTCTTGGGAAATGCATTGATGAATAAAATTATGGGTGCTTCCACTATCAACCAGAATGATGACCTTCCTATTCTTGATGTAACCAATTAGCTTGAGGTTTTGGGGAGCGGAGAAGCCAGTGAGAGCATTGAGGGAAATGACCAGTTCTACTTCGGGAGGGTCTGAGGGAGGGGTTATGTCAGTGGTTTTAGGTGACTCAGACACAAGGGGAGTTTCAACATCCTCTTCCAAAATATCCTCCGAGATGGCCATAAAAATATTTTGTTCCTTACACTTGTGGCCCAGGAAATATTTGTCATCACAATTATAACAAAGGCCTTTGAGTTGGCGTTTAGCCATTTCAGCCCTAGTCAAATTTTGGATCTTTAGTGGAGTGGAGGGAGTAGTGGGATTTATTGGTTTAGTGCGAGGAATAAAGGAGGGTTTCTAGTTTTGAGAAGATACAACCTGTTGTCCTTCTTTAGCTATTTTAGTAGCCTCCACTAAACTCTGAGGCCGAGCCATGTGGACATGGGCTCGAATCTCATCCTTGAGGCCACTGATAAAACACTCTCAGATAAAGGCATCAAACATGCCCTCTGTCCAAAAAGGCAGGCACTAAAAGGAAGCTATAAAGTCTTCCATTGTTCCTGATTGTTTCAACTTTGTCAAATGGCCCAAATGGTTGGTGTCAGTGTCAAAGTGTTCATAAATCTCTGCCACAAAGTGTGTCCAAGCAATATACCCTTGATGAGAAGTTTTTCTCCATTGCCACCATTGCCAACGTTCTTGATCTAAAGGGAGAACACCATACCAAAGTTTGGCCAAGTCATCTGTAATGTCATATAAATAGAAATAATGTTCCATTTGGGTTACTGAACCAGTGGGGTCTGAGCCATCAAATTTGATCACATCAACCCGCAAAAGGCGTAGGTCATGTTGAAAGTGATGGTGCTGAAAGTTATGGGAATGAGAGGAATTTTCAGCTTCAGTATGTGGAGGTGATTCATAGGAAGGGTTATCTGTAGGGATAGGCAGCTTGGTGCAGAGTGTTGAAAAGACATATTCAAGATGGGTGGTCAGGTCTTGTTTGATTTCCTCCATTGAGGACTGCATGGTTGTATTAATGGCGACAACATTGGCACTGAGTTGTTTCACTTCTTGTTGGGTCTCGGTGAGATTAGATTGCAAGGTATTGAAGCGAGCTTCGAAGTCTTGGCTACGGGTATGGTCCATGAGGATGAGGGAACCGAAAAGGGGCGGGTGGGGTCAATTTTTTTGTTTGAAAAATGATATGTATGAATGTGATAAGGGCGAAGAGATGAATCCAATGGAATAGGTCTCAAATAATGGTGAATAAATTTCCATACTTTTTTTTTTCAACACCTGCAGTTTTATACTCTGATCTGAAGAATACTGCAGTGATGAAATGTCCAAATGCCTAACCAGGAAGAAATGTGTATTGATTTGGCAACCTGAACATAGTTGTGCAACAATAGATCTTGTTTGTTTTAATTTGTTTATGTTTTTGTCCCCAAGGGTTAGGTATTCAAGGGTTTGCCCTGTGCTATAGCTCTCCGATACACGTGCGGGGTCCAACAGTAGTACTCGGCCCAATATCTCAGGGCACTAACTAAGGAGGCTAGACCCTACCCTTAGCCATACTACCCGACTACCCAGGTACTAGAGAGAATCTTCCCGAGTGTTGTTCTCAGTGGCACTATAGCAGTCAGGCAGCCGATCGATTTATCTAAAGAAGGATTCAAGTAATCTAGGTCGATCCATACACAAGTGTTGTCTGATGCACTACCACTCGAAGGGGTACCAACATAGGTTACAAGGGTGGCCAACAAATGTGCGCTTAAGTACCACTTGTATTTCCTGCATGTATGAATCCCTCAACCATGGGTTTATGTGTGTAACGACAGATCTCTGTGGCTTAAATACGATGGAATACATATCTACCCTGAAAAAATTTTTACCCACAATTTATGCCGAGGAAAGTGCTCTGATACCACTTGTAATATACCATATATAAAAAGTATGCAGAACATAAATAAAATGATAGAAATGATAGAATAACAACAATATAACTAGAACAATCACCACAATAACACTGGAATGATATAAGAATAACAACAAAAATAACACTTTGATTCTGAGAGCAATGTTCACGGGCCTCTTCAAGGGGGAAACTGTTAAGGTCCTAACCCGCACATAGGTAGATCAATGTATTCAGATGTAATAAAGGTCAATATTAATAAGGCCTTTCAATAAAATAGAATAAGGCGGATGTAAGAAGACCTAATAGAAGCTTTCGCTTCTAGAATGATCTTCCTCTAGATGCTTCTCTTAATAGACATATTTAGTATAAATAAGAGGCGAGGGCATGAGAACCCTAGCTTGGAGATTATTGTAACAAAGCGATACTCGACTGGAGGTTGCCCCCTCGAAGAGGCCTGTGAACATTGTATCTGAAGCAAAGTGTTATTTTTATTGCTATTTCGTATATCATTTCTGTGTATTGTGAAGATTATGCTGGATATTTTACTGTTATTCTGTCATTTCTAGCATTTCATTTTTGTTCTGCATATTTTATATATCTGGTATCTTGCAGAAACCTCCAATCGAGCAGAGCTCTATTACAACAATATTCAAGCTAGGGTTCTCATACCCTCGACTCCTATTTATACTAAATATGTCTATCAAAAGAAGCATCTAGAGGAAGATCTTTCTAGAAGTGGAAGATTCTATTAGGTATTCTTACATTCGACTTATTCTATTTTATTGCAAGGATTTATTAATATTGACCTTTATTACATCATAATATATTGTTCTACCTATGTGTGGGTTAGGAGCCTAACATAATGGCAGTCGAATGCAGTGCTCCACACCTACTATCAGAAACTGAAGGTTTCCATAGAGTCATTCCCACACATGACACTGTGTACTCTGCACCAGTGGAGGAAGGACCTAATGCAAAACTTTTCCTTTTTACACAAAGCAATGTTGCAAGGGAAAGTATTGATGATTTTTTTCAGGATCCATTTGCAGCCTGTCTGCAAGCAGAAAGTGGGCCTAGGCTCATTGATTTCTTCAATGGAAAGTGTATTGACAAATGTTTCTTTGGCGTGCCTTCAAGTAAGAATTATCTCTGGTGCTTAAGGAAGCATATTTCAAAGCTTCAAACAGTTGAAAAAATGATGAAATGGCTTCATTGGTTGTTTCATGTAACTTGAATGCTTCATTTTCCCAGTAATTAGAGTAGGTGTGTGCAATAAGCTTGCTGGACAAGCATCGTTTTCATCATTTTTGTTAGTTTCAGTTTTCATTTTCATTTAGTTTCAGCTGAAGGTTATAGATCAAAGCAGATTGCAGAGGTTAAAGGTTGAGAGCATGACTCCACAAGCCCAAAGGATAAGGCATTGAAACTACAAGAGTTCTTAGAGCCTCACAGGGAGGACTCTATCCCCCATGGAGCCTATGTTAGCACAAGATTAGTTTATGCCTCAGTGTTGCATAAGTGGCGCTACCTAATATTTCACAGAGAACAAAATCTGCATTTCATTATTCATTTTGGCAAATGAATACAATTGTTATGGGGTTTTTATTTGTTTTGGGGAAAATTGAAATTATATTGAGTTATTCCCAATATCCAAGTTCAAGCATCAAAGCACCCACGAATTTATGTTACCGAATTGCATGCAGAAACACAGTCGGGCGCTACCTACAGGCATTGCGTAATATTCTGGCAGATGATAAATTGTGTAGAGTTATTCTGCTAGTTTTGAGTCACTAATTTAAAACTTGGGTTATGAACAGTTGAGGATGTATTTTTGAAAACGGGAGGAGGTTTTTGTTCATAACATTCCAAATAACAAAAACCTCTCTCAGTTTTTCAAAATGTGTTTTGGTTTGAGAGATATTGGATATAGAAGTAGGCATTGCGTACTCTGCACAATGGCGTTGCGTACTAATTTCTTGTAGCGGTCACGGTTTTGATATTCGCCTTGTTGGGAGGTTGTCACATGTCAAGGAGCATTCAAATGAATTCTCAAGGATTAGTTAGATGTCAAGGGACACCTGCACCTAAGATTTATCTCTAGCAAAGGCCTCATGCATGAGATGGAAACAATTTATTAATTACTTCCAACAAATTATTGAAAATCAACAGATTGTTGGATTTTTGTCTCTTTGATTGTTGCCACCTATATCCAAGGCTTAGAATCTAAAGGAGGAGATGGGATTAGACCTCCTTAGGTTATTTGGATGCTATTTTCTATTTAAAGAGGGAGATATCTCTTGGAGAAAGGGGATTCATGAGCCAAGAGAGGCTAGAGAGAGTAGGAATAGGAAGTTTCCTGTGTGTGTTCATTTGTAAGCTTGTGGGCATTTTATGATTGTAAGCATTACTGCTATTGGAGACTCATGAGAGCTATGATTTCAGATTGTAAACCTTTGTCTATATTTATTCTATTTTGAATATATTGCAGATTTGAGGATCAAAGTTTGTCAATGATTTATGGATCCCTAAGCAGCAGAGGATTTGTTGTATTTTTCCCATCAGTCATTGTTTATATTCAAGAATTTGTTGATTCATTAAATTGAGAGGATCTCTATTTACTGAACATTCTATCTTATGCTTTCTTTCTTCATTTTTTCCACCTATCAACATATAATCTTGTTTTTTGTTAAGCATCTTTTGTGCCTTAGATGAGTGGAATGTTTGTGACTCCATTGCCCATTGGTGTAGCCTATTGATCTGCAGTTTTCTACCCTCTCTCCTTCTTTATCTATCTTGTTGATCCACCTATTCAAAACCAAAGTTATCTTTTACATTCTGATGGGTCTTGAACTTACACTTTAGCAGTCAAAGTGTGATTTTCAGTACTAACACGGTGGTATGTGGAACGTCACATAACTCCTCGCGGTTAGAGAGTTATGGCCATGTGAGATTGGAGAACTCTCATGAGTCATCTAGAAGCCCCAAAAGGTCAAAGTAGTCAAAGTGTTTGCCAAGAGGAAATTATTTAAATAATAAAGTGAAGTGATGAGTGTACTATAAGTCAAAGATGATGCAAAAGAAATTATTTAAATAATAAAGTTAATGGAAAAGTTATTAATTATGGAAAGTGGTTAAGTTAATTGGACAAGTGGTTATAAGTGGGTTAACCCTAAAATAAGGAAAGTGGGTTAAGATGGTTAGAAGGTAACCCCTAGAGGAAGCTACATAAAAGTATAAATAAGAGTCAAGGGTCTCTCATTCAAATCACACTTGAATATCATTGAATATATATTTTTGTGAAAAGTTATTTGGGCAGGTATTATTGACAGAGATGGTGTTTTTGTTGGTTTTGTTCTCGACAAACATCATCGGGATAGTTTTGAAAAACGTGCCAATTGGGATAGTTTTGAAAAATGTGCCTCTTGTCATGCCTCGGGTCCTTTGCATCTTGTTCACAGTGATTTGTGTGGTCCACTTTCTTCTCCTTATTTTTCTGGGTGCAAGTATTTATTAACCTTCATTGATGACTTTTCCATACCTACTTGGGTTTACTTCTTAAAACTTAAGAGCGAAGTTTTTGGCCTACAAGGCCCTTGTAGAAAAGAAATCTAGACATCAAATTCAAAGGTTAAGAACAGATAATGGAGGCGAATATGTGAACAATAATTTTACAAGTTACTGCACTACACAGGGAATCCAAATGCAACACATTGTTCCATATACACCACAAAAAAATGGTGTTGTTGAGAGAAAGAACCGCACATTAAAAGAAATGGCTAATTTTATGATCCAATCTAAGGGATTAAGTCTAAAGTATTGGGCGGAAGCCATCAACTCTGTAAATTACATAGTAAATTGCACTCCCACAAAGGCTCTTAAAAATATAACACCGAAAGAAGCTTGGACTAAAATTAAACCATATGTAAGTCACTTCCATGTATTTTCCAGTATAGCATGGGCTCACATTCCTGATGAGAAAAGAAAAGCATTGCAGCCTAAAAGTGAGAAGTGTATATTTGTTGGTTATTCTGAAGATGTCAAAGGTTACAGACTTCTTCAATCACATTGTAATGCAATTATTATTAGAAGAGATGTTAAATTTGATGAAAATCTCTTGGCCTGTGAGCCTAATTCGACATTTTTGCCTTCTTTGGCCTGCGAGCCTAATTCTGTGGTTGTGCCTTCTTCAGCCTGCGAGCCATATTCAACATTTGTGCCTTCTTATGATTTGGTTTCTTCTTTAGATGATGACAGTGAGGATGAAAATCCAACTCTGCCTGCTCACCCTCCTCCAGATGAGTCCTTTGGACCTGAACCAACACCAGTTCCACCACTTCCTAGATGGGTCCGTTCAACATGAGAAGTCATTGGTGATCTTGTCGGTGATCCTTCAGATCAATGTCGAACACGTTCACAGTTCCACTGAGACTCTTCTCTTTTGGATCAAGTTTCGTAAACTCATGATCCAGAGACATTTGTAGAAGCTTCAGGTCATCTAGATTGGGATACAACAATGAATGAAGAGTATCATTCTTTAATGGAAAACGATACTTGGGATCTTGTACCTCTTCCAAAAGGAAGAAAACTTGTCATATGTAAATGGGTCTACAGAACTAAGTATGCATCAGATGGAAGTGTTGAAAGACACAACGCTCGTTTAGTTTCCAAAGTATTTTCCCAAGTTGAAGGAATTGACTATTATGAAACCTTTGCCCCTATATCCAAAATGAATTCCATACACCTTGTTCTTGCCCTTGCTACCTCACATAAATGGGAGGTCCATCAGATGGATGTTAAATCCGCCTTCTAGCATGGATATTTGCAAGAATAAATCTACATGGAACAACCTCCTGGCTATGTCCAGAATGACTCTAGCCTTGTTTGTCACCTTAAGAAATCTCTTTATGGTCTCAAGCAAGCTCCCCGAGCTTGGTATGCCAAAATGGACACCTTTCTTATTGCCACTGGATTCTCTAGATTCCATTCTGATCCTAATGTCTAAACCAAGAAAGTAGGAAGCCATCTCATAATCCTTGTCCTTTATGTTGATGACCTTATCCTTACTAGTAGTGACTCAAAAATTTTAAACCATGTGAAAACCAACCTTA
>SNQJ01S0125668.1:8568-22065 GCA_010110895.2 Picea sitchensis | reverse complement strand
GAATTTTTCTTTCCCAGTCTAAGTATGCTTGTGACCTTCTTCATCGCTTTCACATGGATGATTGTAAACCAACCGCTTCTCCCTTCTAGTCTGGAGTCAAGCTTACTGCCACCTGTACTTCTCCTGAAGATGATGCCACCCTTTACCATCAGTTAGTTGGTAGCCTCTTATACTTGATTCATACCCGTCCTGACTTTTCCTTTATTGTTGTTCTTGTTGCCCGGTATATGCAAACACCCCATGAAAGCCATTGGAAAGAATCTAAAAGGATACTTCGCTATGTATGTGGTACAATTTAGTTCGGGATACATTACAGTTCAGGGGGGACTCCTTTATTGGTTGGTTTCACTGATTCAGATTGAACTGGTGACCTTGATGATCGAAAGTCTACTACATGTTATGTTTTCAACCTTGGTTCAGGACCTGTCACTTGGGCCTGTAAGAAACAATAGGCTATTGCACTTTCTTCAGCAGAAGAAGAGTACCGAGCAGGGATAAATGCAAGTTAGGAAGCCTTGTGGCTTCGACAGATCCTTTCATAGTTTGGATTCCAATAGCAGCATATGACTAGACTTTGGTGCGACAATCAGAGTGCCATCAAGTTTGCCAAAGACCCAGTCCAACATCAGCATAGCAAACACATCGAGCTCCACATGCACTTCATCATAAATCTCATTCATGATCAAGTTATTGAAGTGCTCTTTTTTCCTACAAAATATCAAGTTGCAGACATTTTCACAAAGTCTCTTACAGAAGAGAAGTTTTCCAAACTTCAATCTATGTTAGGAGTTCAGGAAGTTGTCATTAAGGAGGGATAGGATCTAATGCCTCCTGCCTTCTCCTATTGTGTGACAATCTTGGAGTTCTTCTTTGGGTTTGATATGGAAGTTGTTGTGTCTTGAACCTTGAGATTGCCTACAGTTAAAAATGTTTTTTTTTTTCAATTGAGGGTATGTCATTTTAAAGAACAAATGTTATTTTATATAATGGAACAATATACATCTCATTTCCCGTTCATTATACCACTTTTCGCTCCTTAAAATCCCACCATCTTCCCAAATTCATTTTAATTCCCTATTCTGTTATTATGAATTACATTTTAAAAGAAGTAATAAAAAGCAAAAGGAAGTGACTGGCGTCTAAAAATTGGAAATGGATATATTTTTTTTTTTTTCTGAAATTTGCATCTATGTTTGCTTGAATAGTATCCACTGGTGGTTCTCATTCATGCTACCACTTTTCGCTCATTATAATCCCATCATCTTCCCAATAGCCCTATCATTCCCTGTTCAATAACAATTAATTATTGATTTGATTAGTATGATGAATGGATGGATTTCATGTTCTTACGTTGTGAATAATAGAACCAACCTTTGATTTTATTTAGGTAGGGTATTGATGCATGGATTGTCCATATTTTTCATGACTAATTGGAACATTTCTTTAGGATAAGTTTCTTTAGCAGAAGTAGTAATGGCAGAGGCAATAGAGACAGAGGAAATTTGAAAAGAGGTGATAAAAGACCTTGATTTTCCATACATTTCGATGTCGATCCACAAGAATTGAATCATCCTTTTCAAGCCAGGTTCTTCAACCTAATTGGCCATGGGATCCTCCAATCTCGATCTGAAAGACCTCCCTTCTAAGAACATAAAAACGTTTTCGGTATCTGAGTCCCTCCTCATGTTTCAATGCAACCAGAACCGCCTGCCAACAATGGTTGGCAAAAGATTGTCCACCAGCTTGATATTCATCACCACGGATGGCCTACTGCTTCTTTTCCATTACCCCCTCCTCCACCACCAAAGAATCAAATTGACCAAGATGATCATGTTGTCTCACCCGTGCAATCATCTCATGCTAATAAGAGGTTAAAAACCGATGCTCCCAAGCTTGTGCAGGATAAAGTAAAAGGGGTGACCACTGCCTCCAAATCATCCAAAGAGTCCTCTAAATCTGTGTCCTCCCGCCTTCATCTTAAAGATGATTGTTCTCATGTTATCAACACAGTTCATCCTCAAGGTTCCAATCATCCTAAGGCTACCACATAAAGATTAAAAGGGGACAACAGTGAAAAGAGGCCAAATGCCTCTCATAGTAAATATGATTTTTGATGATGTTTAAATGTTAATTTTTATGTTGAAGACAATCCTTTCACTTTGACAATATTTCAGACAACAAGCATATATTTAGGCAGTTTTTTTGGACAACATGTATATAATGCTATTTTTGGATATGGTCATATTATAGTTTGTTGATATTTAAATATTTGATTATAAATATGAGCACGAGAGTTACAAGGAGGATATTTGAATCAAATGATTTAGTTTTTTTATGTTTGATGATTATTAAAAGAAATAATTGGGAGTCACAAGGGGTCCCACCTATTTAGTTATTATTTAATTAGACCCTTATTTATATATACTATTATTATTTGTCTCAACTAATTAGTTAAGCTAATTTGGCTTAACTAAAGAAAGATAATCAAACTGCCATAACATATTGAGAAGGAATGAAATCTCAAAGAGATGAGGAGACAAGGGAGGAGAATAGAAGAAGAACTACAACCATAAGGTTCACTCTATATTATTGAGATACTTTCCACTTTCATTCATTCTGAGTTTAGTAGAAGGATTAACCCTCTTGATGACAACATGGTCTTATTGAAGGTAGCATGATTCAAAAATTGAATCACACCTTTCAGCATCTTGTTTTAAAGGTGTATGATTCATCTTTGGAAGTCTGTGTATTCTTGTTTGTTTGTGAATTGAATTTCATGACTGATAAAAAATATCTTGCAGATTCAAGTGACAACATTTTGTGGCAACCTGATCCAAATCTTTAGCTTTAGTTTTCTTTTTGTTGTTAGAGTCTTTTTGTATGGTGCCCATAGAAGGCTTCTAAATTTTACTTTGGTCCCTACCCTCATAGGGGTTTGTAAAGAGAACTCGGTTTTGTATCTCAGAATGAAATAAATACAGAAATCAGATTACTATTTCAAGTCTCACATATGTTTTTTAATGATCTGGTTCATTCTTTTTCTTTTTATCTCCATGTACACATTCTTGTAATTTATGTACACATTCATGTAACTTTTGTTTAATCTTATTTCTTTGCACTGTTACATTTAAATATATAAAACCATCATTGATCCCTTGTACATTAATACATGTGGATTAAGTGATTGTATTAAGGCTATAAAACCTGAGTGACATTCCCAACTATCTTTCCTTATCCCGGAAAGATCTGAAAAATGCTTGAGTAAGGTGTTCCATACCTTTTCCTCAACATTTATTTGGCGACCATACTGGAGAGATCTTCCATATCTCTATGTTTGATTGTATCATGATTATATTTCATTTTCTGATTTATCTTAGTACTCCTTGACTGATTTTTTCCTCCATGACAATACTTTTTACAACACAACCCAATATTGGAAATGGTCTTGATGACCAAACTAACATTGCCTTGACCTTATTAAACACTATTTTAGAAATTGCTAGTACTTGTGCCAAAATTGAACGCTCTTGGGAAGTAATTGAAAGGGATACAAGTATTTGTGAACGTTCCCAAGCATGTGCAGGATAAAGAAAAAGGGGTGGCCACTGCCTCCAAATCATCCAAAGAGTCCTTGTTGGGTTTGCATTTTGACTATTTTATTGTGATGATTGAATCCTTTTTGCACTGATATTATATATTCTATTGGCCATTTTGAAGTAGTTTCAAAGGTTTTTATACTGATTCATCATGGATTCGTATAAGGTATGTGTAATTGATGTTTTTACAATGATTTTGAGCTCAATTTAGTTCAGTTTGATGTTTACAAGGATTTAATGCATGATTTGTGTGTAATAGGGAAAAATCGTGATCCGATCCTCCATCTGGTACCTCGTCCAACACTTCATCCAACACCCTATCCAGTAAACGATCTGGCACTCCATCTGGCACATGATCCAACACTTGGAGTGCAAAAGGAATTGGTGGTTGGTGCATTGGAGGCCTGTGGTGGGTGAATCAACGATCTAGGTTTTGTGCCCCCTCGTGGCCTCCAGCTATAGAGTTCATTACACCTCAGATTGGGTGGTTATGTTGATCGTTGAGTGGCTCACGTATTTTTTATAAGATAAAGTTGTTAGAAACTCATTTAATGATTTTTCCATTTTTAGAGGAGGTCGACCCTTCCAGTGGTCGACCTCTCGAGTTGTAATTTACCTATAAATACCACTAGTAGTGGCAAGACCAAAGACATAATTTTTAAGAAGAGTTTCATTGTGTAATTAAGACATTTTCTCTGCAAACTCGTGTTCCAGACTTCGTTTTTAATTAATGACAGAATCACGTTGAGTTAAGCCTGTGTTTTGTTGTTGAAGAGTAACCACGACCTACTGGGGGGGCCACTAGTGGTCTAGGTGACTATATAGATATATCGTGTGTTTATCTCATTTGTTTAGTTAGAATTGACATTGTTTCTTTGTTGTATGTATCTTTTAGTTTCAATTACCATGCATGTTAATTGTAATTTGATTATCTAATTCGTCTTTCTTTAAATTGAAGATTGCTTATAGGAGCTGGTTATTTATCATGTTGTGTTTCTTACTTCTTAGCAATGGATTGTCCTGCATGATACTAACTTAGATGATGCATTGAAGTTTTAATTTGGTTTTGGCAATTAAAACAGAGTATTACTTAGACATAGGATTAGTGTAGACAAAGTTTTAATTTAGGATCGTTTGCAAGATTCGATGGATTAATAGTTGCAAGTTTTATTAGTTGTAATCAAGATAAATTTAATTATCAGTTCAGTTATATTTTCATAGATATATTTGGTTCATTAATCTTGCTTTAGTATGTTAGGATAGAAATAGATTTTGGGATTATGTTTTCTAAAAACATTATAGTTTTGAAATCTGAGTTTTAATGATATGATTAGTTTAGTTTAGATTATAAAATCTCAGTTATGGATTTGAATTGCAATTTTAATTAGAAGAGTGGATTTGAATTAAGATTTGTAATCATGAGTTCATGAGTTTGTGAATTTGCTTGAATTAGTATAAGAGTGATTTTCTTTAATCATTGATGATTGATACATGAAATTTAGAGATCACATGGATTTACAAGATACTCAATGTTGCTTATATTATGGGAAAGCTTTTGTTAGATTGTTTGATTCACATTTTACATTTCTCTGTAGAAGTCAACATTGAATTAATCCCTCTTGAACTGCCACTAATAGTCAGATGCCATCGTGATGTTATTCGACACTAAAGACATAATCATCATCTTTGAATTCTCTTTTTCCTGTTATTGCAAATTAGGAATAGTTTTGATTAATTAGAATATGAATACAACCATCATGCTTTTTGATTAAATAGGTTAAGATTTCTCCTTTGCAAAATAGAAATGATTATGAGTTCTTTTTAAGAATAGAGTTCACTTGTTTAAATATTCTTGATAGGTTAGTTGTATGTTTTCTTATTTGTTTAAAGATAAAGATCAAAAGTAATTTACTTGTTGTTCCTTATTAGGTTGAATAGATTAACTTGTTTAAAATAGGTTATGATTTGCTCTTTTAGAAATAATCCATCAATCCATTGTTTGAAGTTGCTTAGGGTAAATAGTTCAAGCTCATTAATAGGATTTGCTAATTGATAAAAATGAAAAGAGACATCTCTTAAGTAGATTGATCCTTAGGTAGTCCATCCCCTTAGTTAGACGATACTTCCATTAGATTTTCTTCCTTGGCTCATACAGTTCCACAACTCTAAGTTTACTTACCTCGGGTTGGCAATTTAATTGAGGGATTTAGTGCATACAAAATACCCATCATTTTTGGCGTCGTTGTCAGGGAGTTGTCTTAAGGTAGGAAATAGTTAGGAAGTATATCATTTCTGAACCTTAGCATTAGTTTGGTGCCGAGGGAAATTTAATACGAGAGGTAAGAACCTGCGCATCTATTATAGAAGGTTCCCCCAAACCCTTCTTGTTTTGTACATGGATTTAGAGTTTGGAGAATGAGAGGATAATCTGCAATTGGCCCTTTGTAGCTGGGTAAAAACGCCTAACTCAAAAAATGAAAGGAAGCAGGGGAGACACAGAGGGGTTAAGCAGCGCCTCTGGGTAGCGCGATACGTATGCAGAGGATAGACTGTTTATAATCTTGCAACCTCAGTAGCTATGGCGAGCATATGTAATCAAACTTTGATACAAGCAAATGAAGTTCACAGGTTTGAAAAGTGAGGAGACAAAGATATGATGCGAAGATGATTCCCTTACAACTGTGCAAGTCCAATAAACCAAACTCTGAGCGCTAATTCTTTGTGAAAACTACTGTGTAGAGGAGGCAACACAGGATACCTGTGGAGTAGACACCTGTTTGAAGCTTCAGCGAAATATCAGGATGAAGTTGCGAACATTTTGACCCTCGAATCTACCTCAGCATTAGATTTGGTCCCATCGTTGTCTCCTAGTTAGAACTATGAGTTTGAGCAGCGCAACATTCTTGAATTTTCAAATCATAAACCGTTATCAGGGCTCGTAAATATGAGATCTTGGAGGTATCTTTAACCAACTCCTGGCACTGAAAAACAAGGAACATGACATCAGTCGTGGTAATCATAACTCGTGGTGGAAATCATGATGAATGGGAAAGGCCCTACGAAACCGCCTGATGAATGGGCAACGCTCCAATTTAAAAAATGATTGGACAGGTAAGCAAGGACAGCAAGGCATGCCCACGAGGTCATGAGTGAGGAGAATGGTGTGTCACATCGGTCTAGTCATGGGAGGGAAAGGATCGATCCTAGTGACAAATCATGAAGGGGTCCAAAATTTAATTCATGAACTAAAAAGGTTTTAAGTCCAAAAATCAATTTGAGGATCAAACTAGAGCTATGACTCAAAACTTTATTCATCTAAGGGGTCCTACCAAACATAAACTTTAAAGGGATGAAACTTAAAAAATTTAAAATCTAAGGCTTAAAAAAGGATTAAAAAAACTAAAAACCCAAGGCAATTTAGTGTGATAACACACGCTATCCTCAGTTTCCTCTTCCCATCCACGTTGTCCACCTGGTCATTTCCACGTCCACTGTCAGGCCTCCTTGCAAGAATCCGACTTAGATCCAGATGGCAGAATGCAGAGGCCGCCAGATTCCACAGGTGCAGTGCCGACTCGGGCCTTCTCGATCCCGATGAAGAAGTTATTGAAGTTGGTAGGTGGTGGTTGAACATCGTTTCCACCATAAATGGGAAGCCCGATAAATGACTGTCAGTAAGTCGTCTCAGTTGTAGAACCTTCCTGAAACACGATTGTGTCTGAAAAGAGCTCTTTTCTGATAGGAGACTGCATGCACAGTCTGTCAGGAAGCATGCAGACGTAATGCCTTCAATGCAGAGACTCGAGCACGCTTCTGTAGTTTTGCTCTAATTATATAGGAGTCTTCCTCATATTTTGTTAGGGTCGATGGTTGAGCTAGGCTCCTATTTTGTAAAGTTTTAATGAAGCCTTTGGCTCTCTGGTTATGAATATGTATTTGAGACTTCTTGTTTAATGAAAGTTAGTTTCCTTCCATATCTCCGTAACAGTTGTGTTAAGACACTCGGGCATGGATGATCTAGTCAAGGGTAGTTATGTTCTTGTGATGTAGGTTTGTTCACAGTAGCATCACGACCGGTTTTAATCAGTTTCTTGTGATTATTTTTCTCCTAACGTTGAATGAATCATGGATAATCCAGTCAGGTTGTTATTATTGAATTGTGATATATGTTTGATTTCAGGTCAATAATAAATTCATTCAGTTCCTTGAAACTCTGAACCAAGAGGATCTTACCTTCTGAGTTTTTCCTCCTTAGGCTGCTGGAAGACCGGATGTTCATAGAAGACCTTTTCATTTTCCTCAAGTTCTTCCCCCTACTCACCCTTATTACAACTTACTAACTGAAGTTAGATTCAAACCTCACTTGCCTGTGCATTCCAGCCCATTTTTCTGAGTTAAAGAAATATAATCTTGAGACTGCATCCATTAGACCACCCTTTAAAACTATTCACTGTGACATACAGACTGATGGGTATTGGGCTTACCTCTACTGCAATCCAGAGGTGACTTCCAACGCTAACACCCGAGAGTAAGAACATGATTATTGCTCGACAATTAATTAAATAACTGATTGCAATAATATCAAAACATATTAGTTTCCATCTATCTATGTGTCATTTAATTATCATTGTCATATAGAGTTTTAATTTAATTTTAGTGAACAAGGCGTGCAAAATGAATTTGGGATCGTGAGGGGATTTATAATGAGTGAAAAAGTGAGAAAATGAGAGATAATTAGATGGATATTGTTCATAAAATCAATTAAATCAATCAAATATCATAATTTTGTTTCAGGTTTAATCCAAAAACATCCACTTTCAAGAACAAAACATTCAATGTTACTCAATTTCATACAAACTACTTGTTGTCTCAATAAAACAATTTAATTTTCCGGAAATATTCAATTTATAACAATCTATGTATTATGACTTATGCAACATTTCCAATGAAACAATAACAATGTAACCATTCGAACCATAGTACTGCATGTGTTAACGTTGATTTTTTCATTTAAAATAAACAAAACATGCACATCAAGCCTTGTTATTTATTCCCAACATTCATCCTTGGTAATCAACCATAATACACCCAGGATAAACAATCAACAGTCACTGTAATCTAATAAAAATCGGGCCCGAATTAAACATAGACATGTTCCTTTTAAAATCATGAACATACTTAAGAGCATACTCGATGAACCAACCATATACAAAGGTCTTCAATCATATCATTGACACAATCTTGAATCGACAACAACGATCAACACCAAAATTATAACCCCAAGATTGATATTTGTGTGAATTCATACGTATACACTTCCTTTTAAAACAATCATAGTCTGCACAGTGATTTCAATAATATGAATGCAGATAACAGAACTAATTTGACACACGGGAATCTATGTTAGACTTTGACATAGCCATAATCGTGCCTAGTGAAACAATCACTCACACAGTTGCATTCTTAACTTAAATACAATCACGATCGTGCTAGGATTAAACACATTAATCAAGACCATAATCGAATAGAAGGGCAGATCTCAGCTGAAGGTAACCCTACTTATCTTTATGTTCAAATGAATTCATCATTAAGAGGACACACAAAAATTCAACCAAGGGGAGGGAGCTTGTGCCTTTACAATTTCCACAATTCATTAAACAGATAAACCAAAACTTGACAAACCCCAGAAGGTGCCCGAGGAAGGTATAGCCAAGTCAGAGTCCAAGTCGGGCTCTTTAGAAATTAAATGTAGAGAGGCAACGAAAGCCTGCTTGTCTTTAAAAAAACCCAGAGAGCTCATGGTCTTTCATATCCTCATATCCTTTTACCATCGATTAACAACCACAAGCCACAATATAATATTGAAAAAGAAAACGGAGAGAGCCATGCTTCTTTTTAAAAAAAACACAGTCCTTCGACTTATAACTCCAAGCTCTTGACAAAATCATAAGTGAATTCCCAAGTGGAGAATAAGAAATTCGAGATAACCAATCCAAACAAACATAGATGTTACTAACACATTTTTGCAGAGATGAGATGAGGGTTAATTTAAACAGTGATGGGTACTCGAAAACACAGAGAGATAATGCCTCTTTCCAACACCCAGGAAGTCGGTAACTATCGAAAACAATTGACAGTGAGGCCACACATCATAACAGATGTCATTATAGCAGAGATGAGAAGACGGGTGTGAAAACTCTTTGTGGAAGAATGTTAGGACGCAAATCGTATCAATTCAATACATACACGGACCTCTCTCAAACATTATGGGCCAACCAATATGAATTGTGGAAATATTTCAATGAAATCACAGTAAAGAACGGGCCATTAACAACAGCTCGGGGATTAGACAAAGGAAACACACCAATTGTCGACAGTTTCTTTGCAACTGGATAAAGATTACAACAACGACCGAGAGGGAAAACGAGTTGACATCCACCGATACATAGAATGGTGGTTAAAACCCCTCAACCATAAAACTCAGAGCCCTTTGCACCACTGTCACCATTATTCTACAGAGAACCATCATACAAACTCAAGTTGATCGAGAAAATAACCAATGCGCAAACCTTATAATCAATAATACCCATTACTTTGCTTACAAATACCAACATTTTGTCGTCATCACAGAGAAGCCATAACACCATATTGACACACAGTCGAAAAAATCAAGAAAACACAGAACCCATGCAATCCTGAGCCACCATTTGATTCATAGTACAGATAGTCCATCATGGATGGAGAGCAAAGAGCCATACCTGTGATAAAATCGCTTAAATGACGATCTGGTCAAGATTTTCCCTTTCGAAACCTAAAATCGCGGAGCTTCCACAACAGAGCAACAATGCAACAATTTTAGGGTGACGGGCTCAAGGGAGGTTTGGAGTGACGTGCAGTAAATGCACGTCACTTCCTCACCTGTCCCCATTCAATTCCATGTACGAGCCATCCCACTAACATAACATCCACCATTAAAATCAAACTATAACTAATGCATAACTCAATGCCATATTCATCGTAAAGATTTGATACCATATCAATTGCATAGTGCGCCACCCAAGATATCTCATATCTATACGTTAACTTCTTGCCATAACTCCAATGATAATCACATATCAACGTTACTATATGTGCCTCCATTCAATTCTTTAATAAAAATTGCATAATCCTTTAACAAAAACACATAGCATAATAGCTAGGTCCATCATTTCACATAATCTTATTTCCATAACCTTAGAACTTTTCCATAGTTTTCCTTTTTGTTTTGATCATGTTCCCATTTTATTTATTTTTGCATAACCATATATGGGTAAGTAATCAATGTATGAGTTAGTAATCAAGGTTATAACATAACATAACAAAGCACTTGTAAACAACATGATCCTCATACCCATGGAATTGTTCTGTATCGCAAGTAAATACCAACAACATTTAAAAATAATGCATCAACCACCCATTTATCACATTGAATGAAACCAAGACTGCCATCTTGCATGAGGACGGCTCCAATTCCTTTCCCGAAAGCATCACATTCCAATACAAATGTCTTTGTGAAGTCTGGAAGGGCTAGGATAGGGGTCGAGCACATAACATCTTTTAAGGCTTGGAAGGCATGATTCACAACTAAAGTCCAAGTGAAAGCATTCTTTTTAAGGAGAGAAGTGAGAGGAGTTGCAATCTTTCCATAATTCCGAACAAACTTCCTATAATAGCCCATTAAATCCAAAAAACCACGCAAGCTCTTAAGAGTTTTAGGGCGAGGCCAATCTTATATAGATTCAATTTTCTTAGGATCCACTCGGACACCATCATTGTTGACAATATGACCCAGGTATTCCACTTCTGAGGGACCAAAGGAACATTTAGATCATTTGAGGAAAAGTTGGTGCTTAGGAGTAGATGGAGAACTTGATTCACATGGGAGAGATGGGATGGCCAAGTTTTATTATAGATGAGAATATCATCAAAGAAAACTAAGAAAAAATGATAGAGAAAAGGACAAAAGACATGATTCATAAGACTTTGGAAAGTGGAAGGAGCATTACACAATCCAAAGGGCATTACCAAGAATTCATAATGACCCTCATGAGTGTGAAATGCAATCTTGGGAATGTCTTCTTCTTCTTGGGTATGTGTTATATTCTTTGCGTGTGTGTGTGTGGGTGCATCAGATTCGACAACTGTCTCTGACGATCCCAACTTCCTTCGATCTGTGTCGTGTGCGTCGGGCGCTTTCCTGGGGGGGGGCAGGTTCCCCCCCCCCGGTTACAAGCATCGTTCGGGGCAGTTCCCCTAAATTTGTTTTTGGGCGTTTTTTTTCTATTTTAGCGGATTTTTCTATTTTTAGCGGTTTTCTAAATTAATTCCGGATTAAGGGATTAGGGTTTGGGTAGCCACGAAATACCTAAAACATTGTATATATTGTATGGTGAATGGTGAAATTAACACAATGAAGAGTTGAAAGGTGTGGCACCAAAGAAGGCTAGTTTTCTCCCGATTAAGGGTTTCGGGCGTAAATCTATGTGTACTATGTGTATGAGCCATTGGTTAATTTATGTTTTACTTAAGAATTTGTATGCACTGCTTTACTTCACAGGTTTAAAAATTACACTTCTTTCATACGGATCTGGTGGTAGCCAGAATGTAGATCCAATTTGGTCAAGTACTGAACACCACTCAATTCATCCAAGAGGTCGACAACGACATGAATGGGGAATTTGTATTTGATTGTGAGTTTGTTGAAGGCGCGACAATCAGGACACATGCGCCAAGTACCTTCTTTCTTGAGTACCATGACCACAAAGGAAGAATAGGGGATAGTATTGGGACGGATAACATCGACTTCTAGCAATTCATGAACAATTTTCTCAATTTCATTCCTCTGGGCAAAGGGATGACAATAAGGTCCAACATTGGGAGGAAGACTGCTCGAGATGAGAGGGATGGAATGATGATGGACTCCATGGGAAGGGGGAAGTTCTTTGGGAGTGGTAAAAACAACTTGGTGGTAGGAGAGGATAGATTGGAGGTCGGGATGAACAAAAGGTGTCTCAACAACATGAATGAAGTGGAGTTGGGATATAATTCCCGAATGACCTTTTTTGAGGAGCTTTTTCATGCGATGGGAACTGATGATCTCAGGGGAGCCTATTGTGATGCCTTGGAACTTATATTGTTGTCCCTCCTATTGGAATTGTATGGTTAAGTCCTTATAATCCATGAGAATGGAGCCTAGAGTGCATAACCATTCGAAACCAAGAACAATTTCACAACCACACATGTCTATAGAAAACATATGGGATTTCAGGTGATACTGACCAATTTGGAGTCGCACATTTTCACATAGTCCCCCACATTTCATGGAACCACCATTGGCAATCATGATTTGAAAATTATTGACGACACAGATGTATCAATTGACTTCTTGGGAAATGCGACGATGAATAAAGCTATGGGTGCTACCATTGTCCACAAGGATGATGACTTTCCTATTTTTGATGTAACCAATTAATTTGAGAGTCTGGGGAGCAGAGAAGCCGGTGATGGAATTAAGTGAAATCATCGGGTCAACGTCTGGTAGATCAGAGGGTGGGGTAGGGTGAGGTCAGATGGTGGTGGTAGTTCCTCCATAGGCAAAACAACAACATCTTCTTCAGAAATATCCTCAGTCACAGCCATAAAATGCTTTTGTTCCTTACACTTGTGCCTAGGAAAATATTTGTCATCACAATTATAACAAAGACCCTTGAGTTGACGTTCATCCATTTCATCCCTGGTTAAATTTGTTAAATTTTTAATTAAAATAAAGTACCAAGGCAAGTGTTTCTCTTCCCTAGGCGCCTAAGGGGGAGAAAGTGCCTAATGTGGGTCCTAGTCAAATTAATTTGTGATATGCAAATTA
>SNQJ01S0125667.1:55648-68554 GCA_010110895.2 Picea sitchensis | reverse complement strand
TCCTTGATTAGGTGGCTAGAAATGAAGCATATTCTTTCACTGATGGTTTCTCAAGATATCATCAAGTCAAAATTGCAAAATAGGACAAGAAGAAGACCACATTTACTACCAAGTGGGGTTCTTTTGCTTATAATGTTATGCTCTTTGGCCTGAAGAATGATCCTGATGTTTTTTCCAGGATTGTGATTGCTACCTTTTGGGATTTTATTCACAAGTTTATTGAAGTTTATATGGATGACTAGACAATGTATAGCTTGTTGAATAAGTACATAGGATTACTACAATTAATGTTTGACCGTTGCAGGAAGTTATAGATCTCACTAAATATGAAGAAATGTATTTTTTGCATGCATTTTGGAAATTTGGTTGGACTTATTGTTGTAAATGTGTTGAACCTGCACAGAATAGATCTAGCTAGGAATTGACATATACAGTTGTAGAGAAAATAGAAGAAAAGAGAAGCAGGAGAGAAAGAATGGAAGAATTCTAATTAACCAAATGAATGAATGATAATTTACACATGGTATAATATGTATAACTCAACCAATGTGTACTGGAGGAGAATCCAATGCACCATAGTGGTGGTCTAAATTGATATAGACACACACCAACAGTTACGGGAGTAAACTGCCACCTAGTATAATCTATCGAGCAGTTGTGGAAGTGAACTGCCACCTAGCTGAGTTAACTAGTCTATCGGTATTTAGTTAACTGACTGAAACATAGTGAAGTTAGGAGGATATCAGGGAATCATGAGTAATGTGCTAGTTTTTTGATGATAACAAGGAAAATGTGCATTAGTTTGTGATGATCCCAATGTTGCAGGTTGATAATCCCAATGTAGCATCTAGAATCCACTCAATTGATCAAAATGAAGTGAAAAATGAAGAGAATATTCTCCCTAGAGGAATATTCTTCCCAAAATATAGGAGACTGAATAATGACTATTAAACATAGGAAAAACCTTAGTAAAAATAAATCGTAGGTGTGTGTGAAGTAACTCCAACACCCCCCCTGAACATTACTATGGTGAAAATAATGAATGGGTCCTGGAAATGAGGCCATGTTAGGTACCCAAATAAAAAAGATACAATGAAATAAAGTGAGGAAAGAGGGAAAACCCCTCCCTCAAGGTACAATTTATGTAAAAAGAATAACTGACAGTTTCTAGGCAGCTGTGTCATTCACTCCAAGTCGATTTTGTAGAGAATGAAAGTTCTTCTCATTGAAGGTTTTGGTGAAGATGTTTGTAGTCTTTTCTATTGAAGGGCATAAATGCAGGTCAATAATCCCCTCATGTACTAAGTACCGGATGTAGTGCATGTGGATCTCAATGTGCTTCATTCGCTACCTATGAAATGGATCTCTACAGAACTTTTGAGTGCTCTGGTTGTCACACTAGAGGACGATCAACCGATGAAACTAAATTCCCAAATTAGTGAGAATATGTTGTAGCCACATAGCCTAAATGGTAATCTTAACTACCCCTATGTACTCTGCCTCGACTAAAGATAGAGAAATAACATCATGCTTCTTGCTCGACCAACAGATAGGCCCAGAACCAAGACTGAGTGAGTAACCATATGTGGACTTGTGATCAGTGTTATCGTCATCCCAGTTAGAATTAATGAACTCGATGAGGTCCAATGTAGATTATGTTGCATAATGAATCCCAAAGGGGATGGTTCTATGTACATATCAAAGCATATACTTTGCATCCTTCCAATGTAGCTCATGTGGCTTCTGCATGAACCTAGAAACTATGCCAACTACATATGAGAGGTCTGGTCTGGAGTGTGTGAGATACAACAAGATCCCCACTGGTTGTCTATATAGTGCGCTACCAGCCACTGGAGTGTCCCCACCATCCTCAATTTTAAATCCTGATAGGAAAGGAGTCGGAGAAGACTTGCAGTCTGTCATGTGAAATCTCTCAAGGAGATCTTGTGCATACTTGGCCTGAGAGAGTTTGATTCTTGATGCATCCTGACTGATCTCAAGTCCAAGGAAGAAGTGTAGTGGAACCATGTATGTCATCAATAAAATGTCATGGATAATCCTCTTGACTGTAGAAAATGCTGAAGTCGATAAACTGGTGATCAACAAATCTTCAACATAGAAAACTAAGAGTAGAAGTGAATCAGTCGTCCTGAGCATGTAAACATTCGAGTCTGATTTATAGAGTACAAAGTTCTGTGACAATAGGTAGGAGTCCATATTGGCATACCATTCCCTCGGAGCCTACTTGAGGCCATAAAGAGACTTCTTTAGTCGACATACCAAAGATTAATCCTGCATAAATCCCTAGGACTGCTCCATATTGATCTCCTCAGAGAGATCACCGTGAAGAAATTCATTCTTCACGTCCATCTAATGGACTTCCCATCCCTTGGTTGCTGCAATGGAAAGTGCCAATCATATGAAATCCATATTTTCTATTGGAGCAAAGGTCTCATTATAATCAATTCCATGCAACTACTAAAATCCTTTGGCAACAAGCCTGGCTTTGTATCTGCTAATATTTCCATCCACTGCGCTCTTGGTCCTGTAGACCCATCTGCACTTGAAAAGTTTCCTTCCAGAAGGAAGGGGAACCAGATCCCAATTCTGGTTCTTGAGGAGGGAGTTGTACTCCTCTTGTATGGCTCCTTTTCTCTAGCGTTGCATCTGGCTCCTCTGCTCTGGCTCTGCATCTGCATTTGGATTCATTAAATCTTCATCTTACTATACCAACTCTATATGTAGATCATATGAATCCTCCGAATTAGAACTCTCATTTGAAGAAGAGTCGACATGTGCATTCTCATCATCTCTGACAGGTGGAAGAATAAAGGTGTCTGCATGCGGCTATTAAGGGACATGCGATACACTTTCCTCAAATTGGACACTTCGATGAATGATGAGATGGTCCAAGGAAAGATCAATAAGTCTGTATCCCTTCACACCGTCAGGGTATCCAACAAAGATACACTTTGTTCTCTATGGATCAAGTTCCTTCCTCTTTTCAGAGGGAATCTAGGCCCATCCACGTGAACCAAAAATACGAAAGCGGGTCACTTCCAGTTTGAGGTCGCTCCAAGCCTCGTAGGGGGTCTTATCCTTGACATATCTATGGGGAGATGTATTTTGGATGTAGGTTTCACAATTAAGTTCTTCGTCCCATAATCTCTGTGGAAGTGACTTTGCATGTAGCATGCAAGATGCCATCTCTTTTAGAGATCCGTTTTTCTGCTCAGAAACTTTGTTTTGCTACAGAGTATAGGTTACTGTGTGCTGCAACTGAATCCCTAACTCATGAAAAATATTTTGGATCTTATGGTTGACATACTCTCCCCTGTTATCAGCTCAGAGGACTTTGATTTCCTTTCTTGACTATGTCTCAACCAGGGCTTTGAAATCTTTGAGGTGTTGAAAGACCTCTGAGTTTTTCCTGAGAAAGAAAATCCATGTGAAGCGTGAGAAATCATCAAGAAAAATGAACAGGTACCTTTCTTTGTTGATTGATGGATGCAAAAAAGGGCCCATGAGGTCACTATGGATCATATCTAAAGGAGAGGAAGCTCTCTGAGTCTTTCCTTTGTCGAATTTCTCTTGAGGGTGTTTTCCAAGAACACATCCCTCACAGATTCATTTGGAGAAATGGATGTCTGGTAGACCATCAACCAATCCTTGCTTGCTAAGTTGTTTCATATATCTGAAATATAAATGCCTGGACCTTTCATGCCATATCCTACTGCTTTCATTAGCATGGGTAAGAAGTAAAATAGAATATGGTTCAATAAATTCAAAAAATGTGTAAAGCCTAGATTAATGATTTACCTCACCGGTAGCAACCCTAGAATTGGTTTGCATGGCATAGATGTTCACTGCATCAGGTGTGAATATGAATTTCTTTCCGGTGCCGAATTTTTTTATATGATACACAGATAGAATATTGATGGAAATTTTGGGAACGTGAAACACATTCTCAAAGCTTATGTTTGTGAGTTCAATCCTTCCTTTGTCGATGACCTCAACTGGAGAGTTGTCCCCCATCAGAATAAGAGGACCTTTGTATCCATCCAATGAATAATATACTTCTTTTGTGGCATACATGTGATGTGATGCTTCTGAATCTATGATCCAAGCATCGAGAGAGGAGTTGATGGCAATCAAAGAATGGCTAGAATTTCCTTTCTTGGGATTCTCATCTTCTGGCTTCTTCTTCTTTTCACCCTCGGGGATGTGATCTCCAAGGTTGTTTTGCTGAAGTATTTGAGTCATTATATCTATATACTTCTGCATACATTCAAATTCTAGATGGAATCCTTTATGGAAGTAAGAGCATTTCTCCCCTTTTCTTCCCTTTCCACCTTTGCATCCAGTGGCATCGTTGAAGGGTTTTGAGTACCCTTCCTTCTTCGGATTTGCATGAGCTTTCATTTTTTCTTTATATTTAGATTTATGATATTGATTACTACTTCCATATTGCATAGTGAGTGCATTCACCTTTGGGCATTTGATTTTTTCCATGTTGATGAGCTTGGTCTGCTCTTGTGTCATAGATTCAATATATTCCTCAAGAGAAGGCATCTTCCAGGTGGCTCTAGAGGTGAATCTAAATGAATGGAAAATGGATACAAACACTAAGAATTCAAGACCAAGTTTGGAGAGAATATTGAGAACCATTTAATTCTCCTCCTTAGATTTATCAACCCTGAAAACCTTGAGTTGCGACAATAAATCCTTATATTTTGTAAATAAATATTGGAGATTGTCAAAGCTTTTTGGATCCAATGTGAGTAATTCCACCTCGAGAATGTATCCCCTCATAGAATCCTATTTTCCAAATATCCCTTCCATGGTGGTCCATGATTCATTTGGGGTTTTACAGGAAGATATGTGAAAAAGGAGATCGAGAGAAATGAGATTGCAAATTGTTATGAATTCTTCATCCATTCGATTTAGATACTTGGATTTTTCTATGGATTATGTTGGTTCTATATATATGTTCATGGTTAACCTGTATGATCCTCTGCTTCAAATATTCATGACCATATTCTCCTTCCATGCAAAGTAATTGTAAGGTGTAAGGATGAATTCTTTTGAAAATTCCATTTTTCTCCTGTCTTCAATATTCAGTACCTGCAAAAATAATTTGGTGTGTATTTTCCCTAGAATTACATCGGATCTGATACCATGTAAATGTGTTGAACTTGCACATAATAGATCTAGATGGGAATTGAAATATACAGTTGCTGAGAAAATAGAAGAAAAGAGAAGCAAGAGAAAAAGAATGGAAGAATTCTAATTAACCAAATGAATGAATGATAATTTACACATGATATACTCTGTATAACTCAACCAATGTTCCATAGTGGTGGTCTAGAGTGATATCCACACACACCAGCAGTTACGGGAGTAAACTTCCACCTAGTCTAGTCTCTCGGGCAGTTGCGAGAGTGAATCGTCACCTAGTTGAGTTAACTAGTCTATCATTCTTTAGTTAACTGACTGAAACAGAGTGAAGTGAGGAGGAGATCAAGGAATCATGTTTAATGCTCTAGTCTGGTGATGATGCCAAGGAAAATGCACATTAGCTGGTGATGATCCCAATGTTGTATGGTGATAATCCAAATGTAGCATCTAGACTCCACTCAACTGATCAAAATGAAGTGAAAATTGAAGATAATATTCTCCCTAGAGGAATATTATTCCTAAAATATAGGAGACTAAATAATGACTAATAAACATAGGAAAAACCTTAGGAAAAAGAAATCCTAGGTGTGTGTGAAGTAACTCTAACAATTGTATGCACGAAAGGAGTTTTGGTTGATCCTGCAAAGGTTTCTATGATTCTTAATATGCCTCCTCCCATGAATGCTAAGTAGTTGTGGTCCACTTGGGGTCATACTGGGTATTATCACAGGCTTATCAGAAATTGTGCAAGCATAACTGCCCCGTTGGAGAAGTTGTTGGAAAATTGAGACGGGGGATGAATCAGTTGTTACCATGCTTAAACAATTATGCCCATTTTAAAATCTTTACAGAACACTCAATGGCGATCACAATAAAGTAGGGAAGTAAGAAATAGAATATTCAACATTAATCACACACATGAAATATAAAGAGACAGATATTTCCCGAGGAAACCCATAAAGGGAAAAACCTCTTCTTCTTTATATGATAAGTAATCTTTATTTTCTATACATTATCATTCTTATGATCTCCAACGTTTCTTGAGGCTACAACCTCTGTTTTACAAGAAGAAACCTGCTGAGAGAACCAACTCTCTGGTTTCTGTATCACCCACTAGAAGGAAACACCAACTCCCTGAGTGTTCTAGCACCAACTTCCAGTCACACAGGCACCAACCTGTATAACAGAGAACAATAGTTCTCCCTTGCACCACCCTGCCACCCTGGTTTTTCTGGATGTAACCTGATGGAAGCTACAACTCCCTATGTTCAAGCAACCACTTGAAACTCTAAGGACACTAGTCCTCCCTAGCACCTCCCTACCACCCTGAAATATAAATCATTGCTTTTCTTGAATTTATCACAGTGATACAACATTTATCTATGGTTTACCAGTCTCATCACTATTCTGCTACACTACTTTTCTCTTCATGCATCAGTGTCTCTCTGTTCTCATCTCCTGTGCTTTCTGTTCTTCTACATTTTATGCTCTATGTGCCATTTCACCTCTATGCACTATGCCTCTACATGCTCTTCACTATGGCACTGTTCTTCCCTATAGGTTGTTCATTGCATCTCTTCCTCACAATTTCATACCTAACCAACAGATTCCCCTCACTACTCTGTCTTCCATCCTTTCTCACGTCGAGTCCTCTACTTGATCATCATTGCAACTCCTCATCATCTTTGGTGGTTAGCACCATGTGTTCATGATCAGTGAGATTTATGATGAAATTCCTTAGCTTCTCTGGAAGCCGAAACTCTTCGTCTTCTCTATCAGTTACAACCATTCAATTATGGCTTCTTTGGCTTCCAAGCCCCTTCCTTCATGTGATCACTGGTGGTGACCATACACCCAAGCTTAATGATTGCTTGAGCACTTATCAATTCAACGACCACAATTCATTCTCCTAAAATAGATGACTGTCATAACTTTGGCACTTTGCCCTTTGGAACTTTTGGTTTTCAAACCTTTCAAAAATTGCAAATCAGAATTTCCAAACAGATCAAATGGTTCACATTACATCTGAGAACCAGATCAATGGTTAGCATTAATCCTTACATTCATCCTTCATTTCTTAATCCAATGACCAGGACTTAATCAAGCAATGAGAAGTATGGCCACCTTTTACTCTGCGAATTTGTCTATTATGCTTACACTATCCTTCCAGTGTATTTTGATCAACAATTGATAGTACACCCGACATCAGATCGACAGTCGAAATCTCCTTCAGATCTTTGGAATTCAGAGATTTCGAGTCTCAACCCTTTCCTTCCTCCGTACATCAATCTTCTGGAGCTAACAAGAATCTAACATGTGTCCCTCTTGGATTAACGGTCAAGATCTCCTGGGGTCTCTAGACTTTGGAGATTTCAAATCTCAACTCGTTCTTTCCTCTGGAGTGATCACCTACTGAGTCATCCATAAGACGGTGAAGACCACTTGATGTAGGTTAACATTTTCACTTACACTATCCTTCCACTGTAGTAGATCAATGCATGAGACTGCTCCCAAAGTGATCTTCATATCGAACGTCTCGTGTCCACTTCGGGTCTTTGGGCGAGTGCTAGTGGTAAAACTACCGAAGCAAAACTCCTGGAGGGACGTAGCTCTTGCGTCACTTGATGACATGTAATGATTCGATCAACTACCACATGTCGCTCTGATTCATGATTTTCACGTACCTAAAATTCTAATTTCAACCTGACACTTGGCATTCTCTGACTGTGCCATGTGTCCTTGCTGACGTAGACTGTTGACATGGTCTATCACATTTTATTTCTGATGTCGACATAGATCTCCTGATGTGACACATGTTCATATCCTTGATATAATGGTCAGGATAGTATCTTAGATCAATGTCTGAGAGCGACTTCGGATATTCATCCCTCAGGACTTTGGGACTTTTGACATTTATTAGTGGTCAAACTCCCGAAGCAATTCTCCCAGAGTGACGCAACTTGCTTACATCACTTTTTGACATGGCATGAGCTAATTTCTTCTTAACACTTGTCATCATCTGATTATGCCATGTGTATTTGTTGACGTGGTCTGTTGACATGCTCTGGTGATGTGGTATTCTAACGTGGTATGCTGACCAACACCATTGATCCAATCGTCCTCGTATGTCCTCCAAATCTGATGGTCCTGATTCATTTCATATTTTTGGGCTTCGGGTTTTTCCAATATCAAACTTTCTGGAACATAACCTCATATCTTTAAACCCGAGCTAAATTTTTTTCATTGATCATGATCTTAGATCGATGAATTGATTTGTCGGCATTGTGACTCTACTAGCTTATCCTATCCTTCCACTTGAAAGTGATCTGACGGCTAACGAGAATTCGCATAATCGAATTCTCAAACATTCTCCTCTCTTATCTTGTCCTTCCACTCAAAATTGATCCAACGGTTGTGAAGTTTCTTAAAACAGATCCACAATCAAGAATGATTGTGTGACCACAATCTGCGAGTGTTTTAACTCGTCACCTAACTTTGCAATGGGAATATGTGTTGTATTGGTGAGTTAACCACAATCGTTGATCTTCGAATCTATAAGACCGGACGATCCTGACTAATTATGGGATGGGAACAAGTGCAATGTTTAATTCTCCTTTCAATCTCTGCAATTCATCCCTATTGTAGATTTGGTGATTGCGTATCCGACGGACATCATTTAATCTAAATTAAACTCATTGTTTGGTGGATCAACTGCAGTCGTAGATCTTTGAAGCTATCATATCTGACGATCTAGACAGATTGCGGGATTATAACTAGCGAGTAGTTTAATTCAAATTTCGTTCCCTGCAATTCATCCTTGTCATTGATCTGGCTTGCAGATCCGATGGTCTTCATTTGATATGAGTTTTATCACACCATCTCTTCTGAGCTTTAATCTCCAGTGTCTTATGTATTGTTCTTTCCTTTCTGGGATGTGATATTTGCTTGTTGTTCTCTCCTCCTCCTTAGCTTACGCTTCCTTCTGCTCCACCTTCTGTTCTTTCCATCAATGACAAGAACACTCTTTCCTGCAAAACATGCCAACAATATCCCCCTTTGGCATTGATGGCAACCCTCAAAGGATGCACTAGACTTCTTGGACCTCCAACTGTAGCATCCATACTACTCCTTTTCTCCCCTTTTGACATCAATGTCAAAGAAAACATGATCCCCCTGAGTTGTTGCAGTACTTTTCAGAGGTATCAAATATTCAACCAAAACATGCTCCCCCTCACAGTATGGACTCTCTTAGGTTGATAATGGGGTCACACCAAACTTCTGGCGTAGATACTCCAACTGATCTTTTGCAAGTGGTTTAGTGAAGATATCAACAATATGATATTTTGATGGAATATAATGCAAAGAAACAATAGTTTTGGTCACATGTTCCCTCAAGAAGTGATACTTGATGGATATTTGCTCAGTCTTGGAGTGAAATATAGGGTTCTTTGACAGGCTGATTGCACTAGTATTATCACAATGAATTGGGATTGGTGCAGTATATTTTACCTCCAAATCAACAAGTTTCTAAATCATCCACAATAATTGGGTACAACAAGTGGCAGTTGCAATGTATTCATCTTTTGTAGTTGATAAGGAAATGGAACCTTGCTTCTTGCTCAACCATGATACAATAGAATCTCCTAAGAAGAATTCACCTCCACTCGTGCTTTTCCTTTCATCCACGCAATTATCCCAATCAACTTCTGAATAGACTGACAGTTGAAAATTCTAATTCCTAGGATACCATAGGCCATAGTTCATTGTTCCTTTCAAGTATCTGAATATTATTTTGATAGCTAACAAATGAATCTGTTTAGGTGCAGCCTGATACCTTCCTACCATTCCAACATCATGCATTATGTTTGGATGGGATGTTGTGATATACAATAGGTTTCTTATCATAGACCAATAGGAACTTTTATCAGCATCAGGTGAGTCATTGTTACTGGATAAATCGATAGGTGCAGACACTAACATATCTCCCTAGATCCACCTGGATCTAGAACAAAAGAGGATAGGACATGACTCTTTCTCTAAGTTGTGGTCATTGAATCTACTACTAGGAAGGAATGAGTGACATACCTTTGTGTCGCTTCCTTAGGTCTCTGTTGTTCCTGCTTATCTCCGGTCCTCTTGTGAAATTAGGTCCAAGACAACACAAACCAACCAAAGCAATGTTGGTAAATATGTAACAGACAGTGAATGGCATGAGTACATGAAGAATGTACAGAGGATTGTTGGCATATTTTACAGGCAGGGTATACTTGTCATTGATGGAAAGTACAGTAGTGATGATGGCTTGAGTACAACAACGATGATCAACGGTGCATTGATAATCGAGGACGAGCAAAAACTGTTGGCAAATATTTAATAGACAGCTAATGGAAAATACTTAATAGACATCGAATGCTTGTCATTGATGGAAAGTAGCATGAGTACAGGAAGTTTATAATCGACATACAAACAGAAGATAAGTTCAGAAAGGTCGAATGATTGAAGACTCGTAAAGTTTGAGAAGAATCTCTGATCGTTGGATTCCATTCAAAATTCCCGAAAGAACGAGGATCGTTAGATCTGAGTGTAGACAAGAAGATATTGTTGAAGAGGAGGACAGATCTCCACCGTTAGATCCAAGCGCAGGATCCGACCATCGTTGGATCAAGAAGAACCCGCACACCCTTTAAGGTACAAGGAGAAGTGGGCATAATCGCGATATGCAAAATCGCGATGTAATCTGAGCCGTCAGATCAAGGTTTGATCTGGACCATTGATTCTAGTCCATGTCGGAGTTTTGGGGATCGAGAGTTGGAGATGTCAAAGTTTCTTAACATCAGGAATCCCGATATTGCAATATGTGAAATCGCGATTTAATCGCAGCTATTGAATCGAGATCAGATCTAGACCGTTGATCCGACCTCATGTTGGAGTTTCATGAATCGGGACTTTGAAGTGACAAAAACACTGGACATCAAGGATGTCGAAATCGTGATATGCAAAATCGCGATTTAATCGTAGCCATTGAATAGAGATTAGATCTGGACCATTGATCTAACTCCATATCGGAGTTTCGCGAATCGCAACATGGAGAGGCAAAGAACCCAATGCAAAAAGAATGTCGAAATCACAAAATTGTGATTCAATCGTAGCCATTGAATCAAGATCACATCTGGACCATCGAATCACAAGACATGTGGCAAGTGATTGAAATTTTGCTGACTTGGGGTCAACGGAGCACAATGTCGAAAATCATGAAATGAGAAATCGCGAAAGGGCTTTTTGCATAGGCGCTTGGTTATGACCATAGTCATATTGGGGAAGGAGCTAGTGCAGAAAAGTTCTGTATCAGAACTTCAGGGATCGCAAAATGAAGTGTAGAGACACTCAGCACAGGATTTCCGAAATGTCGAAACCCAATTTAAAGGCAATGTCAATAAAGTTCATCCAACAACGCAGATAAATTGGAATATGATCGGAAGGTTACTATTCTCTCTCACAGCTAACCTCTCAGTTATGATTCTGTTAGTGAAATAGATTCATGATTTCCAATTAGTTGGTGTTTCAGTTGCTTAGACAGTTGTTGTATTTTTTCCTAAGGAGTTGGGAAGTTGAATAGTCGTGTAGGTGTGTATAAAAGAAGATGAGACAGACTGTGTGTGGTTGGATGTTCTGTATGAGAAAAGAATGAAACTGTAAGAAAAGGAAAACAAGAGGACGTGTAGTGTGAGATGGATAAGATGCAAAGAATGAGACGAGACTCAGTGAAGAGTAACAGATGATGAATAGAAGTGTAAGGAGAGAAGAATGACAGAACAAGTTAATGCAGAGCAGACCTGCTGAACAGACAGCAGAAGAGAAGAAGAGCGACACAGTTAGTAGAAGATCCGATTTACAGAACAAAGAAAGTTTTACTTGCTAAACAGATAGAGGAAGAGAAGAAGAGCAGAATAGTTAGTAGAAAACTAGATTTACAGAACAAAGAAAGATTGGTAAGAATTGATTTATTTGCGTAGTTGACTGGTTATTTATTTATACATATCTAGGGAGGTTGGGAGGTTCTCGGGAGGACTATTGTCCTCAGAGGTTCAAGTGGGAGCTTGAACATAGGAAGTTGTAGATTCCATCTGGTTGCATCCCGAGAAACAAGGGTGGCAGGGTGGTGCAAGGGAGAACAAGTGTTCTCTGTTATACAGGTTGAAGCCTATGTAACTGGAAGTTGGTGCTTCCATCTAGTTGGTGTTGGAACATTCAGGAAGTTGGTGCTTCCATCCAATTGGTGCTGGAACATTGAGGGAGTTGGTGCTTCCTTCTAGTGGGTGCTAGAGAAACTAGATAATTGGTGCTCTCAAACAAGTTGCAGCTTGTAAAACAGAGGTAGCAGCCTCACATTGAGTTGGTGCTCAATAATAGATGATGTACAGAACTTAAAAGACTGCCTATCATTTCGAAGAAGAAGAGGTTTTCTCCCTTTATGGGTTTCCTCATGAAAATCTGTCTCTATGTATACTTTATGTGTGACTGATGCTCTTTAATTTTACTGTCCATATACTGTATATTGTTGATGATCACTTGAAGAAATATTAATAATGTTTTAATAGACTTGATATTGTTTAAGCATAGTTACAACTGATTCACCCCCCCCCTCTCAGTTGTTTTAGTAATTTCAACAATTGGTATCAGAGCGGGTTCCTTTTATTCAAAGGTAGATCTGTAAGCTTAAACATGACA
>SNQJ01S0125667.1:44379-55638 GCA_010110895.2 Picea sitchensis | reverse complement strand
CTCCAAGAATCCTGTTCTTCATTCCAAGACCAAGCATATTCCAATAAAGTACCATTTTCTCAGAGAACAAGTGACAAACAAAATTGTTCAGCTGAATTATATTCCTTCCAAAGAACAGATTGTTGATATCTTTACTAAACCTTTAGAAGCGACCCCTTTTGGATATCTTCGTCAAAAATTGGGGGTTATAATTTCTTGTGTCTAATCTGTTCACCTGGTCAAGGGGAGTATTTATTGAATATCTGGTGTATTTCCAAGATGCTTATAGTCGACAGGGGGAGTATATTTTGCAATAGATCAGGGGAAGAATGTCTCTTCTTTGACATTGATATCAAAGGGGGAGAAAAGAGTTCGGGAGGAGAGTCGAGTCCGAATGCATGCGGGTGCTTGTATAAAAGAGTTCACGAGGAGAGTCGAGTTCGAATGCATGCGGGTGCTTATATTGCCATCAATGCCAAAGGGGGAGATTGTTGGCAAATATGTAACAGACAGTGAATGGCATGAGTACAGGAAGAATGTACAGAGGATTGTTGGCATATTTTACAGGCAGCGTATACTTGTCATTGATGGAAAGTATAGTAGTGATGATGGCTTGAGTACAACAACGATGATCAGCGGTGCAGTGATAATTGGGAAAGACCAAAGACTTTTGGAAAATATTTAACAGAAAACTAATGGAAAATATTTAACAGACATTGAATGCTTGTCATTGATGGCAAGTAGCATGAGTACAGGAAGTTTGTAATCGACAGACAAATAGAAGATAAGTTCAGAAAGGTTGAATGATCGAAGACTCGTAAATTTTGAGAAGAATCTTTGATAGTTGGATTCCATTCAAAATTCCCGAAAGAACGAGGATCATTAGATCTGAGTGTAGACAAGAAGAGATAGTTGAAGAGGAGGATAGATCTCCACCGTTAGATCCAAGCATAGGATCCGACCATCATTGGATCAAGAAGAACCCGCACGCCCTTTAAGGTACAAGGAGAAGTGGGCGTAATCGCGATATGCAAAATCATGATGTAATCTGAGTCGTCAGATCAAGGTTTGATCTAGACCGTTGATTCCAATCCATGTCGGAGTTTCAGGGATCAAGAGTTGGAGATGTCAAAGTTTCTTAACATCAGGAATCCCGATATTGTGATATGTGAAATCGTGATTTAATCGCAGCCATTGAATCGAGATCATATCTGGACGGTTGATCCGACCTCATGTCATAGTTTCGTGAATCGGGACTTTGAAGTGACAAAAACACTAGACATCAAGGATGTCAAAATCGTGATATGTGAAATCGTGATTTAATCGCAGCCATTGAATAGAGATCAGATGTGGACCATTGATCTAACTCCATATCAGAGTTTCGCAAATTGCGACATGGAGAGGCAAAGAACCCAATGCAAGAAGAATGTCGAAATCATGAAATCACGATTCAATCGTAGCCATTGAATCAATATCACATCTGGACCATCGAATCACAAGACATGTGGCAAGTGATCAAAATTTTGCTGACTTGGGGTCAACGGAGCACATTGTCGAAAATCACGAAATGAGAAATCGCGAAAGCGCTTTTTGCATAGGCGCTTGGTTATGACCATAGTCATATTGGGGAAGGAGCTAGTGCATAAAAGTTATGTATCGAAACTTCAGGGATCACGAAATGAAATGTAGAGACACTCAGCACAGGATTGCCGAAATGATGAAACCCGATTTAAAGGTAATGTCAATAAAGTTCATCCAATAGCGCAGATAAATTGGAATATGATCGGAAGGTTACTGTTCTCTCTCACAGCTAACCTCTCAGTTACGAATCTGTTAGTGAAACAGATTCATGATTGTTGATTAGTTGGCGTTTGAGTTGCTTAGACAGATGTCATATTTTTTCCTAAGGAGTTGGGAAGTTGAACAGTCGTGTAGGTGTGTATAAAAGAAGATGAGACAGACTGTGTGCGGTTGGTTGTTCTGTATGAGAAAAGAATGAAACTGTAAGAAAATGAAAACAAGAGGATGTGCAGTGTGAGATGGAGAAGATGCAAAGAATGAGATGAGACTCAGTGAAGAGTAACAGATGATGAATAGAAGTGTAAGGAGAGAAGAATGACAGAACAAGTTAATGTAGAGAAGACCTGCTAAACAGACAGTGGAAGAGAAGAAGAGCAGCACAGTTAGTAGAAGACCAGATTTACAGAACAAACAAAGTTTGACCTGCTGAACAGACAATAGAAGAGAAGAAGAGCATACTAGTTAGTAGAAGACCAGATTTACAGAACAAAGAAAGATTGGTAAGAATTGATTTATTTGCGTAGTTGACTGGTTATTTATTTATACATATCTAGGGAGGTTGGGAGGTGATCGAGAGGACTATTGTCCTTAGAGGTTTAAGTGGGAACTTGAACACAGGAAGTTGTAGCTTCCATCTGGTTGCAGCCAGAGAAACAAGGGTTGCAGGGTGGTGCAAGGGAGAACAACTGTTCTCTGTTATACAGGTTGAAGCCTGTGTAACTGGAAGTTGGTGCTTCCATCCAGTTGGTGTTGGAACATTCAGGAAGTTGGTGCTTCCATCCAATTGGTGCTGGAAAATTGAGGGAGTTGGTGCTTCCTTCTAGTGGGTGCTAGAGAAACCAGAGAGTTGGTTCTCTCAAACAAGTTGCAGCTTGTAAAACAGAGGTAGCAGCCTCACATTGAGTTGGTGCTCAATAATAGATTATGTACAGAACTTAAAAGACTACCTATCATTTCGAAGAAGAAGAGGTTTTCTCCCTTTATGGGTTTCCTCGTGAAAATATGTCTCTTTGTATACTTTATGTGTGACTGATGCTCTTTAATTTTACTATCCATATATTGTATATTGTTGATGATCACTTGAAGAAAGATTAATAACGTTTTAATAGACTTAATATTGTTTAAGCATAGTTACAACTGATTCACCCCCCCCCTCTCAGTTTTTTTAGTAATTTCAACAAGAAAAGATAGCAAAGTATATTCAATGTCAACCTATTCATATGATCAAGGAGTTATGCAATAAAATAAGAGTGATTTTATGGGAAAGGGACATGTCGTTGTATTATATTAAATGAAAGTAGAAGATACAAACAGATTGCCTTGATGTCGCAAGATTCCTTTCAGTGACCTTTGGTTCCAACACACACGCTTGCTCTACATTTGCATGAAGAATATCCAGTACAACTTGATAGACCAAATAGAGTCTTCAAGCTTTTGTCCAAACAGAGTTCTTCACACAATTCTTTCACCAGTTCTTCATTCAATCTTGCTTAACCTTTTCCATGAGAAACCTTTCAATATATAGGAGAAGGAGAGATGGTTAAATGGATGAGGATGATCCCACCAAATCTGAGAAGTCAGTAGGATGCCAACCATGTGAATTCCAACTCATTTTCTAGAAGATTCCCTTCTAGAACCTTCGTCACCTCTTCTCTTTTCCAATCTTAAAAACAGGTTCGCACCCTACCTATAGAGAAGACTACTCTTAAAAATAGTTCGCACCCAAAGTATGGGTTTCCTGTGAGAATAAAGGATTTTCGCACCCTATAACATAGGCAGCCTGCGAAATCATGTTAAAAATGTGTTTTTTGGAAGAAGACAACAGTCCCTTTTCTCAGGCAAAAAGTCCTTATGGGAGCCTGAATACATCACTTGTAGAGACATCACCAGAGTGACAAAAATGATGTGTAACAAAATGCCCCCCAAAGTATGAGGTTGGAACTTGTGACAGTTGAAATACTTTGTAAAATGTGTATGTGTGTTAGAAACAAGGTGCGCACCTAATCAGAAACCTATAAACAACCAAGCATCTATAGAATATAATACCAGTTCTGATGTAGGCATCCCCATGCTCAGATCACAAATGAATGGAATCATAAATGTAGGTCATGGCCACCAATCATACATCATGGATCCATGTTGTGAAAATGCTACATAGCCACCAGGAATACACTGTGGATCTATGTGAGAACACTATAATTAAGACATAGCTAGGCGATATACAAAATGGATCTATGTGCCAATACAAATCATACATACTCCTATCGCATCCTGGATCAAAAAGATGAGACCCAGCGTCTTAAATCCCATTACCTGGAAGTACGAATCTAGCCATTTGATTACATGTGATGAAGTAGAACATGGTAGAAACCACTTGATTACTGGTCATTGATGAAGACCGTTAACTAGTGCGAGGGAAATCACCATTGATGTCAATGACTCCCAAGGTACCGAAAACTGTTGTCGAAAGCAAAGAGACCTGCAATTAAGGCATGTAGGTTCCAAGGTACTAAATGATTTCTAAGTCTCATTCCCAGATAATGAGTTGGAGTCGACGGAAAAAGACTCGTCACAGGAGGGCCTTGATGTATCCCCCATCAATGCCACGAAATAAGTAACAGATTTTGAGGGTGAATCAAAGTATGAACATGGGTTTAAATAGACACAAGGAAAGCCGACATAGTAAGAATGGACAACTGCAGATGGCCGACTCAATAGAGGGCTTGTTTGAACTTCTCTTGAACATATGAACGACGCGACCAAGGACTTGGCAGAACTGACTCAAAGACAACCCAAGATATGACCTTGTAGCAAGTCGAACGAGAGACAACTGGATTTCCCAACCTGGATTCAAATGACGAATAGGGGGTGTCATGTTCAAGAGCGACGCTTACTGCCATTAACACAAATATAAAAACATATCCCTTTCCCAAAATTTCCCCCACCATTTACACAAGCTTGAGGAGGATAACATATGCATGTTGATGTAAGCTCATCCTTTGGATGAGTCCCTCAGAGTATATTTAACGAACCCTAAGAAGGAGTGGTTTAGTCCCATTATAGGTCTTTCGATGTTTGTTTAACGAGTCCAAGGATAGAAAACTCGGGGGTTTTTCATGTTTTGAGAGTCTGAAAAACACTTAAAAAAAAATCTCCTAGTTCCTTTTTTGTAAATGAGTTCGACGAGACTAAAAAAGTGATAAACTATCGCCTATCGAATGTTTTCTTCAAATACTTTAATGAGTGTGAAAAGAGCAAGATCACTCGAAAATCTTTTCATTTTTATGAAGTGTGAAAAGAGATTAAAGGATACTCCCTTACGTTCGTCGTTTTTGTGTTACCAGGACGAGTACAAAAAGATGAGAAAAAGAATACTCGGTTACGTTCTCATATATTTTCAAGCGCGAGAACGAATGAAGACTGAGCTCGAGGTTTTTCCTACAAAAACCCTAAAAAAGTAGTCGTACATGTGACAAAAAGAAAAAACACCCATACCCCCTCGTTTGGACTTTGAAGTTGCTATATCTGCAAAAAACCATACTCACAAGGCTATTAGGGTATTAGGTTTTATAAACAAAGCAATAAAAATAATATAAAAGATAAATAAGAAATAGTAAAAAGTGAATAAATATGGGTGAAAAGGACCTTTTACCATTTCACTGTTACTTTGCCAAAAACTTGTCCAACATACCTCATTTTCCCCCAAATTTATTTACTCGATTGCGGGAGGCACAAGAGATCATTCAGTGAATGGTTTTAGCCAACAAGGTAAAATCCTGATTCTCCAACTTTTCCATGGTTTGTTTTTGGTTTTTATTGGAAATTTTTAGAGTTTTGAGTCCATTTTAGGGTCAGAACATGCGCTCAATCATTCTCGTAGGTGGGTCATGTGGGACCTACGAGAATCTAATATTCGCGTAGGTCGGCATCAGGGCACCTGCGAGAATCTCTCACTGTGCAAAAGGTTCACCTGCGAGGGCCGAAAAATGGATTTTAATGTGTGGTTTTGCTCAATAAAAATTATGCAAGAGTTTAAAACAAATTGTTGACTTCCCTCTCATGGCTCTATTGCAGGTTTTGACCATTACTATGTTGGAATGGAGATAAAGAGAACATGAGGAGGATGATCCATTGCCAAAAATGACCTGGGTACAGTCGCTGCCCTCCAGGAATGTGGGCTCTTGAATTTTTTTAGGATCCCGGGCATGAGAGCCCAACTCAGGTTGTTAGAATACCTAGTCCACATGTGGGACATGGATCAACAGTTATTTCAAATGGGAGTCCATACGCTGACAATAGATATCGAGGATATCTATTTTCTGATGGGGTTGTCATGACGTGGATACCATGTTACTTTGACCAGAGGTAGAGGCGGTAGACTTCCTATGAGCGAGTATGCTCACCAATATTGTGTTCTCAAGGCAGAGAGAAGAAAGGGTAAGGTTTCCATTTGGGGGGTCCAATATTTGAGCTTACGAACTATCTTGTTTACTATTGCACGCATGGCTGGAAGCGTATCTCCACACATCGCTCTCCAGAGCTATTTCCAATACGCCATAGAGTGCACAGAGCCTCGGGTTTTCAACTGGTCGGACGCAGTTCTCTGCAGTATGAAGAGACAACTGACAAAGTGCAGAAGGGGTGACTTGAAGCAGTTTAGGTATGGGTCACTTTTGGTTTCATTATTCTTCGAGAGGGTCCCACTGTTGTGACTGCAGGTTGATTGGGGTTTGTCTGCCCCACAGGATCTGAGGATGCTGAGGTGGTGTAACCTCATGGCTCAACATGTAGCAGGGCATATAATCAAGTATAATGATTCATTTTTTGACTGGTTGAGGCCCCAAATGCTGATGATCGACGACTACACATATGTCGGTTTGGATTTCCGAGGGGATATGGATTTGGTCCTTCCTGAGGATGCTTAGTGGGGTGACTTAGGTGAGAAGTACACATTTTGTTCTTTTTAAATGGTTTTGCAAATTTTATTGTATGAAATTCTTTTATGTTTATCCAAGGACTAATCAAAAATTTATTTTTGATGACACATATGTGGGGCCGTATCGACCTCCAGGAATGTCTCCCATTCAAAGGCGAGGAGAAGCAGCTCCAGTGGCGAGATGGGATGCTGAAGACTACGAGGCAGTGGAACAGAACTTAGAGGGGTTGACCGCGAATGTCCCAGACATTGCTATTGGAGAGATCCTGAGACGTTACTAGGGCCATACTGTGGGCGTGTTTGAGTCTCTCAGTTGAATGCTTCGTAGGGTAGCCCAAGTAGTTGTGTGTTATCGTGAGTTTCATCCGTGATGCTATTTTGTAGAAGCTATAGGCTTGGTATTTTGAGATTTTGATCCTTGGACATAAACTTTTTGTAAAAACTTTTGATCATTATATACATATATACGGCTTCTACCGGCTTATTTTGTGTTGTGTTATACAAGTGATGTGTGATTGGTTTATAAATGTCCCAAATGTCTGTCTAACACATAGTTAGCTAAGGCATCAGTCAATGTATTTAGACATCTAGGAATGTGTTGATATTCGATATAATCAAAATAACATTCCAAGAGGCGAATTCGTAAATATACCTGTAATAAAGTAGGACTTAGGATAGCATAGACATTACTTAACTGTAGTACTACTAGCTTCAAATCGATTCATATAAATAGGTGGCAGATATCAAGTGAAATAACATCAATAAACAATTCGATTCCAGCACTATATTCTGCAATATTATTGGTCACACGACCAAGGCACACACATCGTAGACTGATAAGTTCGTTTGTAGGGGCGTAAATTTCCCATGCAGCAGAAGCAAGGTTCTGAGTACTATGACTAGTGCCATCGACGAAGCCAATGTGGGGTAGCGAAGACTTTGACATCTGGAAACCAAGAACAACACAAGATAAGAGGTCGAGGGCAGAGACCAAATAACGAAAAAGCATACTAAAGTAATACACAAAAAGTATGATACAATAAAATATAAACACTCATGCATAGGTGATATTAAGCATAGTACTTCTTTAAGTACAACCCATTTCTAGGTTCACTCAAAGGGATATCGTCGTTGTCCATCAACTCGTAAGCTCCTTTCTCCAAAACTCGTCTGACGATATAAGGACCTCGCCACATAGATTCAAATTTTTCGGCTCTTAGCATATCCTGATCTTGTTCGTAAAGGAGAACCAAATCACCTTCGGAGAAAATGTGTGGTTTGACATGTTTGTCGAATTGGGCTTTGATGCATTTCTTCTGGGCTTCTATGACTAGGGTGGCATCGCGACGGGTTTCGTCTAATTGCATGAGATACAACAGGCGTTCTTCTTCGGAAGAAGTGTTTGGGCGAAGTTTGATGGCTAGTTTGAGGGAGGGTATCTCACATTCAATCGGTAAGATGGATTATATACCATAGACTAACTGGAATGGTGTGAAATCGGTAGCAGACTTAACGGATGTCTAGTAAGCCCACAATGTTGAAAACAACATCGTGTGCCAACTTGTTTTGTGAATCCCTATAATTCATCGAAGCATGGTAATGAGGACTTTGTTTATTGCTTCAACTTGGTCATTAGCTTGTGGGTAATAGGGTGTTGAGTTTTCATTGCGAAGACCCAACTTTTCAGTGAGTTTAGATATCATGAAGTTTCTAAAGTGGCTACCATGATCAGTAACGATAGCTTGAGGAACACCAAACCGAGCAATGATGTGATTGAATATAAATAATGTTGCAGTCCTTATGGTATTTTTGAATGTTGGCATCGCCTCATACAATTTCATAAAATAATCTACGGCTACAATAATGTCTCCATGCCCCCCGACTGAGTGAGGGTGACATGTCATGAAATCGATACCCCATTTTGCAAAAGGACCAACGGAGACCATAGGGTGTAGAGGACCAGGGTGTGATAGTATTTTATTGTTGTAGGTTTGGCAAGGGTGACATTTTTGGACAACAATTATACAATTGTTCAATAAAGAAGGCCAAAAATACCCCGCTCGTAAGATCTTCTGGGCAGTAGCATACCCAGACATGTGACCACCACAGGCTCCAAAATGGTAGTCATTCAGGTCTTTCTTGGCTTCGTCAAACGTGAGGTAGCGTAGAAAAATGGAGTCAATCCCAGGATGATAAAGAGCCAATCACATAGTTAGCTGCATGAGAAGCAGCACAAGTAGTTGAAGTAGCATAAGTAGAAGGATGAGGTGCGTCAGGGAGTAAGTCGTAAAGAGTACCCATTTGTGAGTAAACGATGTCGAGGTATTGAGCACAACTGATTTCCTGTTCTTCTGTGACAACTCCACCCATGGCGATGTCACGAGCGATGTCATTCATGAATGATTTTGTGAACCACTCTTCCCACAAGTGATCGGGAAGGTCAAGTTTGATGAGACGTCATCTCTATCGCCACTCATGAATGTGAAGAGATATGAGTGGATTTGGTTTGTTTGAAAGAGATCAAAATTTCGGTTCCCATTTCATAGCGGATCGGTAACTGGTAGTGGGTGAGAAAATCCATAGCGACGATGTTGAAGTCGGTGAAGAAGCCTCATGGTAATTCTATATACCACCTCACGGTGGAACCTATGAGGGCTCGCTAAAAAAGGCGTAAATGAATAGAGTCATCCATCAAGGAGTTGGATGAGCACCAAAGGTGAAAAGTCATTACATGATTGTTCGGCTCCTCTCCTGGTTTACCATCGAATTTAGGGATGTCGGATGGTAGTTTGGTCGATATGGCGGGCCATTGAGCAGAGTGACGGATTGGATCATTTAAAATTCTCAACAGATCAGGGAGGTCCAGGGTGGCTAAGAAGGGCAATTGTCTATTCACATGTGGGCACTGTTGACTTTGGGGAGGGAGTCCCGTTGGTAGACCAGTGGGACCATAAGCAGTTTGCATATAATGCAAAGATCCAGGAAGAATCAGTTGTTGGTGTGGAGGAAAGTAATTCATAGGGTTGTATTGGTTGGGGTTGTTCCCTTGAACAGGGGCGTGGGGTTGAGCGTTTGAGCCCCAAATAGGATTGGACGTACCTGGATATGGTTGGCATGTACTAGGGGGTATGAAGGAGCTAGATTCAGGCTGTTACCTCCCAGTCGAGTGAGGATTATGTTGAATAAGATAATTCCAATACTGGGCCAAGGATGGAGGTATGTTTTTTCCATAGGGTCAGGGAGGTGGGGGTTTTCCTCCAATCGGGGGTCACATCCCAATTGGGATTTGTCCTACAAAAGGGGATTAAGTTTGGCCTCCTTGGTGAAATTGTCCACTGACAGGAATCTGGTAATTAGGTGTGAAAGACAAGATGGTTCCACTAGGGATGGTGCCTCTGATAGAGGATGGAAGAGGCCCTCTGAAAGGGGGTCGAGGAAGTGTTGGAATGAAACCGAGAACGAGATGGTGCCCAGAAGGAGTGGAAACGCCAGTAGTCCTGGATGAGATTTATGTAGGAGCGGGAATAGAAGCATTCAACGCATGATATCCGGGCGGAAGTGTTGGGGTGAATCTAGGCGAAAGCGACATGACAATGGGAGCATGGCTAGCCACTGTAATCTCGGTGTGAGGACTCGTAGTATCTGAGACCATTGTGTAATGGATCATTTGTAGAGGGATAGTCAAGATGTGGTTAGCTGGTAGAGTGTCTGTACCAGGAAAATAATAGGCAGTAGTAAAAGGTATTGAGTCTAGATTAGATGTTTCAGGCAACTCAAGTGTGACAGTGATATCAACGCCTGCTCCTAAGCCAAAGAGATCCTATCCAAAATTGCCAGTAGTCCAAAAAGGATCTTGACCCTCAGGTCCTGTGAAAGGTCCAGTTGCTAATCCATAAGAATGAACAACTATTTCTCTGGAAGAATTCACTCGAACAATATGTCTCTCAGAGTCAGGAGGAATTCGGAAGTCCTCACAAGAATTGGTAATTCAGAACCGTTCTAAAGAATTAGTTCTTTCCACTTGTGGAGTGTCGACGTCTTGGAATTCACTCTATTGAGGAGCCCTCCGGTGAGTTGGTAGGAAAGGGTTGAGAACCTTCCAGATATTCTGGGGGTAGGCCTTGCACTCTACATGAATGGCGTGGAGGGTCAATTGTGATCGAGTTAGAATCTTACGAAATAAATTCAATGGCCAACTTGGGTAAACAAAAAACATGCGCTAATAAAATATAGGAAGCAAAACCAAGAAAACAAGACCTTCTAATTCCAAAGTCACTAGTTAGTGATGAAATCCAATGTCACAACGACGAGACAATAAGGAGCTGGGCAAGGGTGGAAAAGTTACGTTGATGACCTGCTTAACGGACTTACACCCTGGTGCAATCTCCCACACACAATCGTGGGTATACCCTCCAAGGAGCCCGAGTGAGTCTAGCCAAGGTCGATTCCAGGTACCGTGAAGACTTACCCCTTCACAGTCACCTTGTGTAAGACCCTAAGAATATAGGCTACTAAGGTTACCACAAACAACAGTGATGCCTGGG
>SNQJ01S0125667.1:29202-44333 GCA_010110895.2 Picea sitchensis | reverse complement strand
GTAATACGTGCAATCTCTACACCGAGATCAACAAAGTAGGATGAGTAACTCTGTCAATCTCAATACGACCTCAGGTTTGACCCTTGTGTGAGAAGAGCTTCCCATGAAAAAATACCGCAAATGGAATTTGACACTCCTTATCACAAGATACTATTGTGTGTTTTGTGCTTTGGAAAGTGTGTCTCACTACCTATTCCAAATCTCTATCCTAGCTAATGTTGGTGCAAAAGAGCCCTAGAAAAAGTTACTAGTTGAATTTTAAAGTTGTGCCATATTATTAAAGGTTTTCGTTACGCAAAAAAGGAGACGGAAATGAAACTGATGTTGTGTGAAACTCTGACCCAACAATGCGTAAATAAGGATGAATGATAAAAAAAATTGTTCGATTACAGGAGGGACAGAGGAGTTTTATGGAACAATGCGAATGATGATGTATGATCTTCTCTGAAATGTAATATCAAACAATCATGAACAATGCAAATTCCCTATTCGTTGTCTTTCAATACTTGAATGCCAATATTTTTTGAATAAAAGGTCTCTACAAAAAAGAAAAAAGTATTTAATTTTTTATTAGAAACCAAGCAACAGGGATGGAACTAAGAAAAAGTAAGCAACCAACGAAAAAGAAATACTCAACAAACACCCAAATCGATCTTTCAATGAAGATACAAATAACAAACTGACAAGACCAGTCTTTTCAAATGCACATGGGTAACGATTTTCAAAGTAATAGGCAATTGAAAAGGACAATTAATATCAACTTTTAATCCAATCAAAGGCTCCCGACCAAACAAGCACTCGGATTTCAGAATCGAAGATTATACCCTTGGCAAGAGGTAAAAATTGAGAAAAAATGACCAAGAAAAGACTTCCATTTCCAAAAACTAATCATTCGCGAGATTTGAAGTCAAGAAACATTCAATCACTGGCCAGAGAAGTTCTTCCCTGAGACACAAACAAATCTGGGCATCTGAAGACACAAAAGACTTAATCCAAAAATTTTACAAGTGAGTTCTCAGTCTGGCAATGGGGTACAATGCGAGAATTAAGGATTCTCACAGGCTAGACACAGGAAAGTTGTGAGAAGTTCACACTGAAATGAACACTAGGGTACAAACTTTAGTGATTCTCACAAGCTACAGAAAGGTGCAGTGCGAGAAGGTTTGTAATCAAGCAAATTTTGGAAAAATGATGAAACTTTTGAGGGAACTTTTGGATTCAAGGAGTCTGTAAAGATCTCCTCAAGACTCAGAGATTGATCGGGAATGGAAAAGGGTAGGTCAAGAGAAAATGGTTAAGAAAAAACCACCAGAATGGGTTGTATCCCCAGTGGATTCGCCAATTTTGTTAGTGGATAAATCGATAGGTGCAGACACTAACAGATCTCCCTAGATCCACCTGGATCTAGAACAAAACAGGACAGGACATGACTCTTTCTCTAAGTTGCGGTCATTGAATCTACTACTGAGAAGGAATGAGTGACATAACTTTGTATCGCTTCCTTAGGTCTCTATTGTTCCTGATTCACTCCAGTGTTCTTGTGAAATCAGGTCCAAGACAACACAAACCAAGCAAAGCAAAGATAGCAAAGTATATTCAATGTCAACCTATGCATATTATCAAGGAGTTATGCAATAAAATAAGAGTGATTTTATGGGAAAGGGACATGTTGCTGTATTATATTAAATGGAAGTAGAAGATACAATCAAATCGCCTTGATGTTGCAAGCTTCCTTTCAGTGACCCTTGGTTCCAACACACATGTTTGCTCTATATTTGCATGAAGAATATCCAATACAACTTGATAGACCAAATAGAGTCTTCAAGCTTCTGTCCAAACAGAGTTCTTCACACAATTCTTTCACCAGTTCTTCATTCAATCTTTCTTAACCTTTTCCATGAGAAACCTTTCAATATATAGGAGAAGGAGAGATGGTTAAATGGATGAGGATGATCCCACCAAATATGAGAAGTTAGTAGGATTCCAACCATGTGAATGCCAACTCATTTTCTAGAAGATTCCCTTCTAGAACCTTCGTGAACTCTTCTCTTTTCCAAGCTTAAAAACAGCTTCGCACCCTACCTATAGAGAATACTGCAAACAGTTCGCACCCAAAGTATGGGTTTCCTGCGAGAATAAAGGATTTTCGCACCCTATAACATAGGCAGCCTGTGAACTCATCTTAAAAATGTGTTTTTTGGAAGAAGACAACAGTCAATTTTCTCAGGCAAAAAGTCCTTATGGGGGCCTGAATACATCACTTGTAGAGACATCACCAGAGTGACCAAAATAATGTGTAACAGTCATCATCCTTTCTTAAATTGCATCTAGTGACCATAGGTGTACAATATTCCATTTGAAACCTTTTCAACATTTCTCTTAGATATTTCTCCTGAGAAAGAAATAATCCTTTAGACCTCTGAGTAATTTGCATACCAATCTTGCCTTATTTCTTACAATATTTCCTTTCTCACTCATCTTATTTTTGTAGACCCATTTGGATCCTATTACATTTTTATTTGTTGGCCTAGGAATGGGTTCCCAAGTGTCATTCTTTTCAATCTGGTCCAGTTCCTCATTCATTGATTTTAACCAATTTACATCTGCATTGGCTTCATTGAAGTTCTTGGGTTCCACCATGGATATGAATGCCATATGTGATTTCTCGGTGTCTTTGGTTATCCTTCTCCTAGTTTGTACACCTTTGTCTTTCTCACCAATTATTTGACTTTCAGGATGATTCTTTTGAGTAATTCTGGAGTAAGTATTTGATGTTGATTGATGTCTTGAATCTTCTTGTCTGGGTGTCTCTTCTCCATCTGATTATTGGACCTGTTCATCTTCAGTTTCAGTTGTGTCCTCTATAGTAGACTCAATATTGCTCACCTCTCTTACTGGAACTCCTTCATCAACCTTTAAATCAATGGAATGAACTAATTTATGCAATATTTTATTAAAGCATCTATATCCTTCACTATTGGTAGCATATCCGAAGAATATGCCTTCATCAACCCTGTCATCATACTTGCCAAGGTTTTCATTATTAATATTTATGTAGCACTTACTCCGAAAGACTTTGAAGTGTTTGATTGAAGCAGGTCTTCCATACCACAGTTCATAAGGTGTCTTGTCATTATGTGGTCTGAGGTGGGATTTGTTAATAATATGGATTGATGTGTGTATTTCTTCTACCCAGTAAGTTTGACCAATGTTCTTCTCATTCATCATTGACCTGGCCATTTGTTGAACTGTTCTGTTTTGCCTCTCAACTACTCCATTTTTTTATGGATTTCCTGGGATTGTGTATTCTCTCTTGATCCCATGTTTGTCACATAATTCCTTGAAATCACTTGACATAAATTCTCCTCCTCTGTCTGATCTTACTTCCTTTAACCTCTTGCCAATTTGATTCTCATTTAAAGCCTTAAATATTTTAAATTTCTCAAATGCTTCATCTTTTTATTTGAGAAAAGAAACCCAAGTAAGTCTGGAGTAATCATCAATGATCATCATAAAGTAGGTTTCCTTCCCTTTGCCTTTCTGTCTTGATGGTCCACATAAATCCATATGAACTAATTGGTGTGGTTTATCTATTGAAGCAAAGCTCTTGGATTTACAATGTATCCTAGTTAGCTTTCCTACTTGGCAGGGTTTACACACAGAGTCTTGTAGATTTGATATTCTTGGAAGATATTTTATTGCCTCAAAATTTTTTGAGCTTGATAAGTGGTCAAAGTTTAGATGTCCAAATCTCCTATGCCATAACCAACTTTCATCATGTTTTCTTAGATGACACTCTTCTTTATCTTCTTTCAGCACATATACATTATTTTTTGTCCTTATGAATTTAGCCACCACTTGACCTGAATTTAAAGATTTTATCTTACAATCCTTGGAAGTGAACACCACTTCACATCCTCTGTCACACATTTGACTTACACTGAGAAAATTATTGATCCCGTCTACAAGAAGAACATCCTGGGATTTTCCTTTACCATTACTCAAACTCACCATCCCTTTACCCTTGATTTTGCCTGGTTCATCATTTCCAAAGGTTACATTTCCTGTTTTTCTTTTACTTATAGATAAAAAATTATCCTTGTCTCCAGTCATGTACTTGGAACATACATTGTCTATATACCAAGGGTGTTTTTCTTTTTGATCTGAAAGTACTAGACCACATTTTTCACTACCCTTCTTTTTCCATGTGATGGCATTTCTAGCTAAAGGATTTATCCTTGGATCTGCCTTGTACTTCTTCAGATGGCAATTTGCAACTTTGTGGCCGAAGTTATGACAATTATAACATTTGAGCTCATTGTTCAGTAGGTCCAGGTGATTGGTGCTACATTGTCTATTCATTGGCTGCTTAGTTCTATGTTGTAAATATTGTTTATTTATTGACCTCCTCAGTTGCATATCTCTAAACTTAATTTGACAATTTACAATCTTATGACCAAAATTAGAACAGTAAAACCAGTAGCCATGGAAGAAATTTTGGTACCTGAAGGATGGAATTCTTCTTGGCATTTGTTTCTCCATCTTTTGATTTCTTTGTTTTTTATCAGAGATAATATTGTCTTTATTATCTTTTGCTGACAGAATACTCTCATGGTCTGATTGTCTGTTGACTTGGAACTTGATCATATTTACTGGCTCTTTTATTTTTGGTTGTTTGTTGCTTGAACCATTTACATAACCTAAACCAGTCTTCAACAAAGGAGATCTATGTTTTCTCAGAATGTCGTTAAGTTTTTTTGTGGCTTTAATGCTTGGAAGATTTTGGAGATACAATGTTTTAAACTTCTCCATCTCTTTTTGGTTTTTACTACCTCTTCTTCCAAGGATTCACATCTTGCCTTATTTTCTTATAGATTCTATTTCAGAATGTCCTCTGTTTTATTGGCCTCTTCTAATTCCACTTTTAGCAGGGCAAAGTCTTCATCAGATCCTTTATTGTCTTTCTCAAACTATATCAACAATTGTTTTTTCTTTTTTTTCTTAGACCTGAGTCTAGCAAATTCTTCTAGAGCACTGATCAGTTCTCCTTCAGAGTCAACCACAACTTCTTCATCGTCAACATCAATTCATGTGCCTTTATTATCACAATCATCTTTGTCCATAAGCATAAAGTCATTAATATTATCTTCACAGGAAGAGTCATTATCTGTGTCTTCCGAAGAGACATCATTGTTTACACATAGAATTTTCTTTTTACCAAATCTCTTAGGTTTGTACTTCTTTTTGCCTTCAGAATTCTGATCTTGTTTCTTGTGTGGACACTTAGATGAAAATTAACCTATCTTTCCATAGTTAAAACATTTGAAGGGCAATTTTCCTTGGTAATTGCGTGATCCTTTCTTTAGTCTTCTCACAAATTTTTATTCAATTTCATATGGCTCAGAATCCTCATTATTATCTGCTATAAATGATGATTCTCTAGAGGTGGGTTTATATTTACCTATCCTCATTTCATAGGCAATCATAGTTCCTAGGAGTTGGTCAATAGACAAATATTTTCAATCATTAAGTTATTCTATAGCAGAGACCTTTGGGTTGAACCTATCTGGCAGAGATCTCAAAATTTTCTCAACTAAAGAGACATCCTCAATTTTTTCACCAAGTCCTATTATTTCATTTAGTTGTTCTTCAACTCTCAGAAATTACTTCCCAATAGTTTCAACCTCTTTCATCTTTAGTTGTTCAAACTGTAATCTGTAGGTTTGAAGCTTGACATCCTTTACCTTCTCATTACCTTCATAACTACTGATGAGTTTGTCACACATTTCTTTGGAAGATTATAAGTGCATAACTTTTACAAATTATGTTTTTGCAAGCCCACTCAGAATAACATTCATATACTTAGCATTGAAGTTGGATTCTAGCTTGTCATCCTTAGAAGCTAGTACAACTAGTTTTACATAACCAGTCTCTACAACATCGCAGACATTTGCACCTAGGGCCATTATGTAGGTTCTCATCCTAACTTTCCAGAAGGCGAAGTTTGTTCCATTAAACAGGGGGACCTTATTGGTTGAAGTTCCTTCATGGCTATTCATGTTTAAACTCTAGGATATACCCTTAGATAAAAAGAACCAACTCTGATACCAATTGTTGGACAACTGAGAGGGGGGGTGAATTAGTTGTTACTATGCTTAAACAATTATGCCCATTTTAAACTCTTTACAGAAAAATCAATGATGATCACAATAAAGTAGGGAATTAAGCAATAGAATATTCAACAGCAATCACACACATGAAATATACAGAGACGGATATTTCTTGAGGAATCCCATACAGGGAAAAACCTCTTCTTCTTGATATGATAAGTAATCTTTGTTTTCTGTTCATTATCATTCTTATGAGCTTTAACTCTTCTTGAGGCTACAACCTATGTTTTACAAGCAACAACTTGCTGAGAGCACCAACTCTCTAGTTTCTCTAGCACCCACTAGAAGGAAGCACCGACTCCCTGAGTGTTCCAACACCAACTGGATGGAAGCACCAACTTCTAGTCACACAAGCACCAACCTGTATAACAGAGAACAATATTTCTCCCTTGCACCACCCTGCCACCATGGTTTTTCTGGCTGCAGCCAGTTGGAAGCTACAACTCCCTGTGTTCAAGCACCCACTTGAAACTATGAGGCCACCAGTCCTCCCTGGCACCTCCCTACCACACTAAAATATAAATATTTTATTTTCTTGAATTTATCACAGTGATACAATATTTATCTATGGCTTACCAGTCTCATCATTGTTCTTCTACACTTCTCTGCTCTGCCTACACAAGTGTCTCTCTGCTCGAATCTCCTACACTTTCTGTTCTTTTGCATTTTATGCTCTGTTCACCATATCACCACTATGTTCTATGACTCTACATGCTCTTCACTATGTCATTGTTCTTCCCTACAGGTTGTTCACTGCGTCTCTTCATCACAATTGCATAGCTAACCAACAGATTCCCCTCACTACTCTGTCTTCCATCCTTTCTCACGTCGATTCCTCTACCTGATGATCATTGCAACTTCTCGTCATCTCTGGTGGTTAGCACCATGAGTTCATCATTAGTGAGCATTATGTCGAAATTCCTTAGCTTCTCTGGTAGTCAAAACTCTTCATCTTCTCTGTCAGTTACAACCAGTCAATTATGGATTCTTTTTCTTCTAAGCCCCTTCCTTCACGTGATCACTGGCGGTGACCATACGCCTAGGCTTAATGATCACTTGAGTGCTTATAAATTCAATGGACATGATTCATTCTCCTGAAATGGACGATTGTTGTAACTTCGACACTTTTCCCTTCGAAACTTTTGGGTTTCAAACCTTTCAAAACTTCCAAATCATAATTTCCAAACAGATCAGATGGTTCACATTACATCTCAGAACCAAATCAATGGTTAGCATTAATCCTTACAGTCATCCTTCATTACTTAATTTAACATCCAGAACTTAATCAAGCAATGATATGTATCGCCACCTTTTAGTCCACAACTTTGTCTATTATTCTTACGCTATCCTTCCACTATATTTTGATCAATGGTCGATAGTACACCCAACATCAGATCGACGGTCGAGATATCCTTTGGGTCTTCAGACTTCGTAGATTTCGAGTCTCAACCCTTTCTTTCCTCCGTATTTCAATCTTCCAGAGATGAAAAGCCTCTGATGTGTGTCCCTCTCGAATTAATGGTCAATATATCCTTGGGTCTCCAGACTTCAGATATTTCAAATCTCAACCCATTCCTTCCTCCGGAGTGATCACTTGCTGAGTCATTCATAAGACGGTGGAGATTGCTTGATGTCGGCTAACGTTTTCACTTACACTATCCTTCCATTGTAGTAGATCAATGGATGAGACTACTCCCAAAGTTATCTTCATATCAGACGTCTTGTTTCCACTTCGGGTCTTCGACATTCAGGACTTCAGGTCTTTGGGCGAGCGCTGGTGGTAAAACTCCCTAAGAAAAACTCTCAGAGTGATGTAACTCTTGTGTAGCTTGATGACGTTTCATGAGCCGAGCAACTACCATGTGTCACTTTGATTCTTTATTTTCGTGTACCTGAAATGATGATTTCAACCTGACACTTGTCTTTCTCTGACTGTGCCATGTGTCCTTGCTGACATAGACTACTGACGTGGTCGTTTACATTTTCTTGTTGATGTCGACGTAGATCTACTAATGTGACACATGTTCATCTCCTTGATATAACGGTCATGGTAGTATCTTATATCGACGTCTGAGAGTGACTTCAGATATTCGTCCTTCATGACTTCGGGACTTTTGACATTTCTTGGTAGTAAAACTCCCGAATAAATTCTCCTAGAGTGACGCAACTTGCTTACATCACTTGTTGACATGGCACGAGCCAATTTATTCTTGAAACTTGTCATCATCTGATTATTCCATGTGTATTCGCTGACATGGTCTACTGACGTGATCTACTGATGTGATCTGTTGACCAACAACACTGATCCAATGGTCCTTGTATGTCCTCCAAATCCGATAGTTCTGATTCATTTCGGATTTTTGGGCTTCGTGTTTTTCCAATATCAAACTTTCTAGAACGTAACCTCCTCGTATATTTAAACCCAAACTAAATGTTGTTCATCAATCAGGATCTTATATCGACAACTTGATCTGTCAGCGTTGCAAGTCTACTAGCTTATCCTATCCTTCCACTTGAAAGTGATCCAACGAATAACAGGAATTCGCATAATCAAATTCTCACACGTTTTTCTCGCTTATAATGTCCTTCCACTCAAAAGTGATCCAACAGTTGTTAAGTTTCTTAAAATAGATCCACGATCAAGAATGATTGTGCGACCACAATCTGCAAGTGTTTTAACTCGTCACCCAACTCCGCAATGGGAAGATGTGCGCTATTGGTGAGTTAACCACAATCGTTGATTTTCGAAGCTATAATACCTGATGGTCCTAACTAATTGCAGCATGTGAACAAGCATGATGTTTAATTCTCCTTTCAATCTCCGTAATCCATCCCTACCATATATTTGGTGATTGCACATCCAACGGACATGATTTAATCTGACTTAAACTCATTGTTTGTTGGATCAACCAAAGTCATAGATATTTGAAGCTATGAGATCTGACGATCTAGACATATTGCGGGATTGTAACTAGAGAGTAGTTTAATTTAGCTTTCTCTCCCCACAATTCATCCCTACTGTTGATCTGGCTTGCATATCTGACGAACTTTTTTTGAACTGATTTTTATCGTGCCATCTCTTATGAGATTTAATATCCAGTCGCTTCTGTACTACGCTTTCCTTTCTGAGTTGTGATCTCTGCTTGTTGTTTGCTCCTCCTCCTGAGCTTACACTTTATTTTGCTCCACCTTATGTTCTTGTCATCAATGACAAGCATACTCTTTCCTGCAAAACATGCCGACAAAAGTTGCTAAAGAAATTTGAAGTCTTCATATGGAATGCCAAGTGTGATCAAGATTTCAACATTATCAAAGAAAATTTGAGTACTAATCCAATTTTGATATATCCTAAATGGAATGATTCCATTTTCACATCGATGCTTCTGGCATTGCTTTAGGTATTGTACTTGCACAACCTAGTGAAGGAAATATGGATCACCCTATTTATTTTTCTAGTAGAAATATTTCACACATCGAGTGCAACTATAATACTACTAAAAGGGAAGGTTTATAAATGGTCTATGATCTACAAATTTTTATATAGTATTTGTTAGGATATCATTTTAAATTGTTTACTGACCATTTAGCTTTGAAATATCTGGTCAATAAGCCTGTGTTAGAATGAAGGATTTGTAGGTGGTTGTTTGTTTTTCATGATTTTTCCTTTGATGTCATCGTCTCAGCTAGATTCAGGAGAAAGTGGTGGAGTTATGGATGACTAGCTCCCAAATGAAAACTTATTCAAAATTTATGCTATCCCATATTATATTTCTGATATTGAATTATTTATAACTATTGGTACTATTCCCGATGGATATTCTACAACTGAGAAGAAGCACCTAATTTTTTGTGTTGCAAACTATCAACTGATTGTAGAACATGACACAGACCTATCAGCCCTCGGGTTGAGATCCGCTCTCAGGACCATTCAGATTCTCCCTTGAGTCGAAGCGGCTTCTTCGATTCCCTGCTAGAATCTACAATTTATTGATCCACAGGTCCTTTTTGCAACTTACAATCTCGCGAGTTCATGAGTTGTGACTCCTGACTCTTCCTCTCCAATATCGCAATACCCGAGATCACGAAATGGGTACATCTCTTCGTTTGTCAGCACCCTCCGCGCATGACCACTGGCTAGTCTTAATTACTAGCACCTCTCGCTACTCGCCACTTCACGAGCTTTGACGTCGAGCCCTCGTGCTCTTACTTCACGAATTCCCGATATGCGAGAGTCAACGGAGTGTTGACCCCTTCCACTAGGTGACGTGTGTCCGCCTGTCTATTCCTCGGGCCCACTTTGTGGTTCTGCCATGTGTTTCCTCCGTGCCTCAGCTCTTGACACTTCGCTACTCATGAAGTTGAAAATGACTCCTTTCAACCCCCGAATGCACGATAGGCGATGGAGTTCCTGATCCAACAGTCCTCCCATTTTCTGGATCCAACGACTATCTTTACTCCTCGTGATTTCGCCACTCGCAACTTGGAGCACCCAACTCCTAGGATCTCACCTGGTGAACCTCCGAGTTCGTGATATTCCTTGATCTCTGCCACCTGTCCTCCTTAGGTGGACGGTCTCAATCTTCTTGCGACTTCGCCACTCGCGAAGTCAAGAGACTTCCTCCTCTAACCTCCAATGTCTGAATCCTCGATAGAGAGGATCTCGCGACACGTGTCCTTCTTCCAAAAAATGACTTAGATTCCTTCACTATTTTGGGACTTCATCTCTCGCTATTTAACGAATCTCACTACAAGGCTTTTGGTTCTCCAACTCACGAAACCCCAAAATGGTCAACAAAGGTTTGACCTCTGTGTCGACAATTACGCCACCTGTCCACTCTGTTCTATCAAATTCTTCTGCACCTTCATACCTCCGAACTCTGAAATGAGTATCCATAGGCGATCCAACGACCCTATTTCTCTTGAGCTTGCACTTATAAAAACCCTCACCGTAACCTTCTTTCTCCTCTGCAAGATCTGATGGCTTTCGGGACTTTGTGAATTCTCCATGGAGAATTCTGACCGTCAAATTTCTCCTTGACGATTCCTGCGAAATAAACAAAGTGTTCCCTTACGAAACTTGTCCTCGTGAAAAACAACTTCGCTACGTATCCTTCCAACAATTCAAGGCACTAACTCTTCTGAGCTTTTAACACAACCTAGATTCTTCAAAAAGACTCTTGCACACACTCATTGCAACAATTCTTCAAATACTTCTGAGTATTTGAATTCTGTGACTCTTCGCACTCTCTGCGACAGAAATATTTCAATAGTTTCCTCAGGCTGCAAACTCTGAGGTTCTACTCAGCCAACGCACACTTTTCACGGCTCCTGTGCTAAATTTTCACTTCTGCGAGAATGAGAACAATGTTATCTCTACTGAGATTTTAGAGATTGAAACTTTGAACCCGTCAACGCACTCCTTGCAGAAAATTTTCACTACACTCCTTGCAGGAAAACTCTTTCTCAGACAGAGAAACAATCAAAACTCATTCTTTACTCTCCCTCTCTTCAGATTTCAGACATTCAACATGAAATCATACATTCACACATCAAGAAAATGCATAGCAGAGAGTAAACAAGCACATATCAATCAGCATGTACAAACACAAAAAGCCATTGAACACCATGAGTTTGAACTAAAAATCTTTGTATTAATCCAGAACTTCTGTACATGGGGTTAACTCTACACAACTCTTTTCTTTTGCTCTCCTATGCTCTCTTGATTGATTATGCTGATCATGTTACAATGATACAAGTGAGGGTGTCTATATCCATTTTCCCTCTGGCTCCTAAAACTGTCTAATCTAGGAATTCAAGACTACCTACTTACATTTACTAGCATAAATGCCACTTAGTCCTTCAGACGAGAGCGGGACGCTCAAGGTTTGATTACAATCTACAAGTATTCCCTTTCTTAATTGTTTCATTTATGTTTGGTGTATCAAACTTCAAAACTTCCAAACAATTCATCATGTGCCAAAATGCATTGGCGCTTTCCCCACGCTTGCTTGTTGTTGGCGATGCTCCTGCATCATACTCCCTCGCTTGAAAATTATCATGGGCTCCTGTCCATGAGCTCTCGCATGGTCTGTCCATGCTTCTGAATCTCTGTTTCATTTTCCCAGCTGGCATCTTCAACTGGATGTCCCTTCCACTTGACCAAATATTCAAAATATTCCTTTCGCCTGGTCCTCTTACTAACTCTTTTGTCCAGTATGCTTTCCATGTGTGACTTCTCTGCAACTGGCATCTGTTTTGTCCACTGAACCTCTGGTTGTTCACTGTCTGCTCTAGCTTTGTATGGGTACAAATCTGAGATGTTGAATATTGGATAAATTCCGATCCCATCGGGTAATTCAATCTCATAATCATTTGCCCCAAATTTCTTCAAGACCTTACATGGTCCGATCTTCTTCATCTTCAGTTTGTTATATGTCCCTTTCGGGAATATTTCCTTTCTCAGATGTGCCAGAATTAAATCACCAACCTCAAATTGAAGTTTTCTCCTGTGTTGATCTGCTCTTCGCTTATACTCTTGGCTCAATTTCTGCAATCGCTCCTTCACCTGGCTGTGAAGTTCCTCCATCGCTTTGGCAAAATCTTCTGCACTAGCACTTCTTTTCTCATCTCGTTCTGAATCCCTCAGTTCAGATACTCCTCTTGGCTATGTCCCATAAACAATTTGGAATGGACTCTGGCCTGTGCCTCTGTTTAGTGAGTCATTATAAGCAAATTCCACCTATGGCATAATATTGTCCCACTGACTATGGTGTTCTGTCACCAAACTCCTCAGCAAGTGTCCCAAACTTCTATTCACAACTTATGTCTGTCCATCCATCTAAGGATGATAAGATGAACTGGACGACAAGTTCGTTCCTAGCTTTTTCCATAAGGTTCTCCAAAAGTGTCCCACGAACTTGGTGTCTCGATCTGAAACTATGCTTCTTGGTAAGCCGTGAAGTCGAATGACCTCTTTGAAAATCACTGGTTTTCTGACATGGTATGAAGTGTGTCATTTTAGAAAATCTATCCACCACCACAAAGATCGATTCAAACCCTCTTTGTGTTCTTGGTAGCCCCAATATGAAGTCCATGCTTACCGCATCCCACGACCTCTCAGGTATGGGTAACGGTTGATAAAAGCCTGCATTCTGCCTCTTTCCTTTTGAATGCTAACAAATTCTACATCTGTCCACGAATCGTTTGACGTCTGCTCCCATTCCTAGCCAAAAATATGACTTGTTTAACTTTGAGAACGTCTTGTCATGACCGAAATGCCTGGCCAATCCTCCACTATGTTTCTCCTTCAATAGATTCTCCCTCATGGAGCATTTTGGAATACAAAGTTGATTACCCTTAAATAGTAATCCTTCTTGGATCATGTATTCTGTCCATTGACTTCTGTCCCTGAGAATTGGATTCTCAGCTGCTTCATATGCCTCTTTAAAATATGGATCATCTTTGTACATGTCCCTGAGATCATCAAAACCTAGTGTTTTGACTCTGAACTCCTACAACAACAAACATTTCCTTCTCAAAGCATCAACAACTTTGTTAGCAGTTCCAGAAATATGCTTAATTACAAAAGTAAAGTTCTACATGTATTCAACCCATTTTGCATGCTTCTGGTTCAACTTCTTCTATTGAGTCACAAATTGCAAAGCATGATTGTCACTGTATAAGACAAACTCCTTAGGGATTAAGTAATGCCTCCATTTCTTCAATGCCTGAATAATAGCATAAAACTCCTTGTCATACGTGGAGTATTTCACTTTTGCTTCATTTAGCTTCTCATTGAAGTATGCTATCAGCCTGTCTTCTTGGCTCAAGACTGGCCCTATTGCAAATCCACTTGCATCACATTTTACTTGAAATGTCTTGTTGAAATTTGGCAACACCAAAATTGGTTGTTCCGTGATTTTCCTTTTCAACAAATTGAAGTTTTTCTCATCCTCTTTTGTCCAATGAAAAGACTTGTGTCTCTTCTTCACTGTGTCCATCATCAATGCACTAATTCCACTAAAATTCTTGATGAACTTCCGGTAGAAACTAGCCAATCCATGAAAACTTCTCACCTCAAATATACTCTTTGGTGATGGCCAATTCTTAATTACCTCCACCTTATCTGGATCCATCCTCAACTTATCTGCATAAATAAAAAAACCCAAATAAATGAGCTTTGTCTTCATGAATGAGGATTTCTTCATTTTTATCAGTAACTTCTCTTCCTATAGCCTCTTCATCACTATAGCCAAATGTTTCAGATGCTCTGCCTCTATTTTACTGAAAATCAGTGTGTCATCAAGATACACAATGACAAATTTTTCGATGAAATCCTTCAGGACTTCATTCATCAACCTCATGAAAGTGCTCGGTGCGTTTGTTAAACCAAATAGCATGACAATCCATTCATACAACCCTTCGTTAGCCTTGAAGGTTGTCTTCCATTCATCACCTTCTCTCATACGAATCTGATGATATCCACTTTTAAAATCAATCTTCAAAAAAAAATTGGCCCCACTCAAGCAATCCATCAGATCATCCATTCTTAGCAATGGAAATCTGTACCTGATGGTTATCTTGTTGATTGCCCTTGAGTTAGTACACATCCTCCAGCCTCCATCTTTCTTCGGACTGAGCATTGTTGGAACAACACATGGACTCAAGCTCTCTAACCAACCCTTTGTCCATTAAGTGTTGGACCTGTCTTTTGACCTCTTCATTCTCCTATGGCGTCAATCTGCACGCTTCTTTATTTGGAAAACTAGCTCCAGGTATGAGATCAATATGATGACTCACACTTCTAGTCGGTGGCAATGAACGAGGTAGTTCGTCAACTACTATGTCAGCAAACTCTTCCAACAGTTTCTGAACCTCTTATGGTAAATCATCTACCCTAGTACTAGTTAAAACAATTTTAGGCTTCCTGACCACAATGAATTGCATTTCTTCCTTCTTCTT
>SNQJ01S0125667.1:0-16883 GCA_010110895.2 Picea sitchensis | reverse complement strand
ATGAGTTATTAAAGCTCATAAAATGCATAATTAAATGCATGAGCACTTCATAAAGCATTAATCAAACTAATATGAAAAATGCATGAAGTATTTTTCCCACAAATGCATAATTAAATGCGTGAGAAATAAAACTCAAGAAAGCATCATTTTAATCCACTTAAACACTTTTGTCACCACCTTAAAATCAACATGGCACAAATTAAGAAGTTCTTTCACATGCGGAGATCAAATTAAGATGAGGTTGAATTTGATGTGGTCCCACTAGATATTTGTGGAATTGTGTTGGGTAGTCCGTACTTATATGATCGAAAAGTGATCTTCTATCGAGAACATAATCAGTATCACTTGTTTAAATAAGGAATTGAGTACATAGTGCATTCTCATTCATTCAAAATTGGTTATCTCTCTCTTATTTTCCTTCATGTGTTTTTTCTATTCTATGTTCATTTACTTATGTTTATGTGTTTTAATGCATTATGATAAATGAACTAATATGATCAATAAAACCTGTATAAGCCATAGTCAATTTAAAGATCCTCACATTGTAAACATTTGGGAGAGTAGTACTCAACCCGTTTTCGGATCAAGTGGTATCAGAGCGAGGTTAACCATTTTCTTTGTGAGTTGATGTTAACAAGGTCCAAGCTTCAGCGTGGTGAAGGAGAACTTGAAGAGTTTGATCCAGAGATTGGTTCAAGAAGAGGAAGGATGTCTTCACCAAAAGGAGAAGCAACAACTTCTTCTATCCCTTATGAAGAGGAATTTATGAAATCTTTCATGATAATGAAAACGACGGTAGAGGAGCTCTATCAAGATCGAAAGAAAGGTGAACAAGGTGGACCATCTCATACAGAAGGTAAAAAACAAGAAGGTGGTGAGGAACCCCCTAAAACTCCACCAACTTCTCCATCTCTTCCTAATGGTTCTATTCCTTCTCCATTTGAAAAGCACAAAACAAAAATTGATCCTAATATACCTCATTTAAAGCTTGATATTAAGTTTGATTTACCTATGTATAATGGAGAACTTAATGCTGAAAAATTGGACAATTGGATCCATCAAATTGAAGTTTATTGTAGGATTCAAAAGTTTACTGAAGATGTTGTTAAAATTCAGTTGGCTTCTCTCCGACTTGGAGGGACTTCTCTCATTTGGTGGGAGAGAAAATCTCAAGAGGATCTTGCCACGAAAGGTAAAATCATTTCATCTTGGTATGAGTTCATTTCAGCACTTAAAAAACAATTTTATCCATTAGGGTATATGCAGCAAGCTATGATGAATTGGTAGAATTTGAGGCAAGGTAAGGGACAAAGTGTGCAAGAATACACACAAGAATTTTGAAAAAGAGCCTTGATACTTAGTATACCTCTTTACACCCAAGAAACTCTTCTCAACTATATAGGAGGATTGCATATTTATTTACGTCATATGATATTGATGTTTAATCCGACTAATCTTGACGAGGTGTGTGTTCAAGCAACTCACATTGAGTCAAAAGGAAAGAGTGTTCATGATTTTTCTTCAGCTGAATCCGTCCAGGCAAAAGAAGGCAAGGAGAAGCGGAAAATTAAACATGCAGCTACAATGAAGAAGGGTGATGAGAGACCTACATGATCGCATTGTCAAAAGAAATGGCATGAAGAGGCAAAGTGTTGGAAGCTACATCCTGAAATGAAACCAAAGTGGTTTAAGGATCAGAAGAGGAAGCAAATAGACATGGTTATCATTAAGGACCTTGGATCAGATTCCGAGGACGAAACAAAGGTAACAATTGTAGGTGTGAAAGGTAAATCCATTGTTGATAATGATTCAAAAATTGGTTCTTCATGTGCTTCTACTTCTAAAGATGATGACGATTCTGAGGATAGAAAGAGGAATGCATTGTTTCATATAAGAGTGATTACAAAACAAACAAAGATCGACACGCTCATAGATAGTGGATCTCAAGATAATCTTATTTTAGAAGAAGTAGTTAAACAATTGGGATTAACAACAAATCCACACAAGAAACCTTATCCATTAGGTTGGGTATGCAAAGATAAAAGATTACAGGTAACACAACAATGTGATCGAAAGTTTTCAATTACATCTAAATTTGTAGATGAGGTTGAATTTGATGTGATCCCACTAGATATTTGTGGAATTGTGTTGGGTAGTCCGTACTTATATGATCGAAAAGTCATATTCTATCGATAACATAATCAATATCACTTGTTTAAAGAAGGAATTGAGTACATAGTGCATTCACATTCATTCAAAAATGACAAATCATTGGGCACTACACAACAATTAAAAAGGGTTGTTAATGCAAGTCGGAATTTGGCACTTATGTCTATACAATGTAAGGAAGAAAAGAATCCTAAACATGAAAAGGAAGTGTCAAATCACTACGATGCACCTGTTTTGGTTGATAGTGTTTTGGATAAAAGTCAGCATGGTATGGGTACAATCTCTTTCACATGTTCAATGTTTATATTCGGCTTATTACTCATCAGCAGTATGTGGTTGGGTACGACAATGTTGAATGAAGATGTGATTAAGAATGTGATTGTTGTACTTAACAATGTCAGTGCAGTGTTGATTGTTGTATTGATGAGTCAAATGTACAGGTTCCATGAAGAATGGATAGGTGATACAGGTCAAGTGGGGAGATCATGCCCTCACTTAATGTCTAAATGATTTCATACTTTTTATGGTCAAAAATCTTTCCAATGGGAAGGTTTGATTCGGGTGGATCATCTCAAAATTCGATAGATTTAAAGTATTCAAATGGAAAATTAAAGCTTACAAAGTGGAAGAGCTCGTCAGCAGCTTTCCGGTGACGTTCGTTTCAGGGAAAACGGTCTCCAGGTGACAAAGATATGAGCAGTTGAAGTTCCGTCAAAATTGATGGAATATGGTTAAAAAATGGTTAAAAAGAGGGGGTTAAATATGATTTGGTTTGGATTAAAAAAAGGGGTGGTCAAGGGACTAGCCCTTGAACTTTCCAACACCAAGGCCTCCCCTTGGTATTTAAATATATATCAAAAAACCATATAAAAAACCCCAAAATATGAATGTGATTTTATAACAAAGCGCAACATATAATATAATGGGTTTCAAATCATATAAAACATATGGTTTACAACAATATGTTTAAAATATAGTGCGCCAAAACATATGTTCAAACCACATGTATTAAAATCGCGCCAACCATAATACTAAACCATGGATATATTAAAACAAATGATATACCAAATCGCGCCAAGGAGGGGAAGCACGCGGGTTTGACCCCCTTATCTTCCACGTAGTGCCTCAAGATTCCCACCTCGTCTAGGGATCAAGTGCATCTAGTCAAGAATATCCATGCTGGGAGTCTCAGGATTCACAGCTATGATAAAAAATTGACACATTCCAATGCATCTCAGACATGCAGGCATCAATTCATGGCTGGAATACACCAACAGTCACTACATCCAACAAAACAATGGCTCCTCTCCAACAATTTTTTTTTCTTTCTGAAGACAAGATAAAAATGAATGAGGAATGATGAATGGGTGTAGAGTGAATGGAGATAGGGAACATAATGAAGAGTGTGAACCCCCAAAATATCCCAAAGATGGGTTTATATAATTACTTGGAAATCAAGAACCACATGGCCTTCCCCACGAAGCTCATATAACCAATTCTCTCAATTAAATCAATTATGGGTAAATAAAATATAATAAAAATACTTATCCCCCTAAGCCCCCTCTCTCATGTAATAATATCCCCCTATAACTCTAGTCCTTGTCCATATAGTATCCAACTATGTATTTTATTATTAATGATGATCAAAGCATTACATTTCCTAGGCATGTTGGCCTCTTTTAATTATTTGGGCACTCCAACCTTTCATAAATTAACAAAATACATTATTTAATATGGGGAATAAAAAATGGGGTATTATATTCCCCTCCTTCTTATTTTGGCACTTTCCTTGGTGCATATACAAAAAAAAATCAAAATTTCAATTTATTCAAAAATTTATGGGTATTCTTCCCGCATGGCATCTTCGGGATCGTAGCGGGTCCACTGAACTTTTACCAACTCTATAACTCGATTTTGGAGCATTTTGACTTTTATGTCCAATATGTGCACTGGATTGACCTAAAATTCTCCCTCTAGCTCTACCTGAATCAAGTGCCAATCAATAACATGGATAAGATAATGTACATATTTTTTAGCAAAGAGACATTAAATACATTATGCACATTCATGGAAGTAGACAATGCAATAATGTATGCAACTGGCCCTATTCTGTCCAATATCTCAAATGGACCATAGAATCGGGTTGTTGTCTTTGTACAATGACCCAACTTCAATATGATCTTCTTGGGCTTCACTTTCAAAAGAACATGCTCCCCCACTTTAAATTCTCTAGTGTTGGATTCCTGANAACCACAATATATATTTATGAACAGTTTACCAATATCATTCAACAAGTGCAGAATAAAAAAAACATGAACAATGAGCAATCATACACATACACAGTACACCAATATTTTTACATGGAAACCCAATGTGGGAGAACACCACAAAATATTTTTTCTTATATGTCTTTAAGAAGTACATTCATTGGAAGCACCAACTTCCTTTATTTTCCAGCTACAACTAGAAGGAGGCTCCAATCCCCTAGATTCTCAACATACAACTTGAGGGAAGCTACAAATCCCCAATTCTCTAGATACAACCAGAAGGAGGCTATAACCCCGTAGGTTCTCTAGCTACAACCAGAAGGTGGAAACAAATACATATCATTTCCTCGTCCAACCGCCCTGAAGTATAAATTCCAAATGTAGATAGCCCGTTACTTTCATTGTAGTAACTATCATTGAAAGCTTGCCACAACCTATACCAATCTTCTTCAAACATTTCCTGCAGATCCGCGACTTGTCTATTCTGCAACATGTGGATGTCTGCGCATTTCCCTACTACAATTTGTGGATTCTCACGCCTCTATTTGTTGAAACTCGAGGACTAGAAAAAAAATATATGCTAATATCACAAATATTGTCTTTGTCACTTTTTTTGTGTCACTGTCTTAGTAATTTTCACTGTTTGATCACTCTGTATATGTTCACAAACTAGTTGATCTGATAGAAACAATACTCATCCAATATCCAAGTAGATTTAACACAACCATGTACTAGGTTCATACAAATGTCTCACTGAACTCATGTGATATAAGAACCCCTTACATTAACCATACAATAAACCCTCAGTTTTATGAAAACCTAACCTGTATTGATAACATTATGCCTAAACCATAAACCCTCAACCATACCCCAAATAACATAGGATATGTCTTAAAAATATGCCCAATGAAGTATCGCAACAACAAACAACCAATATAGTAGCATTGCATCTCTATAGACCTATCTTATACAGAATATATTGTACAACAAATAATCCCTCAAGGACAAGATCTCAATCTCCCATGACCATATCGAAACATTTACGATGGATTTACTTTAGATAAACATATAACATACCTTTTGTTACTATAGATAGCTATGTTGTACCTTAAACCTTCTTGCAGCCTCTTCTCATCTTTGCAACTTGTCACTGATAGATTTGATCTTCCTTTTCTTCAGCATTGGCAACAAATTTGTGCCTTGTCTTCAGTAAACCTACGTGTATCCGCGCTTTTTCCCACAATGGCCCGCAAATGTCCCCACCCTTATAGTACTACAACCTACAGATTTATTCAATAAAACTCTAGTTTAGTACCTTTAGTATCGACCCTTCGACTCCTGCAACTTCTCTTATCGTTGCTTCATACTCACTGTTATAGATTTATCAATGATACCTTCCCATAAAATTTCACAAAAGAGATATTCAATGTGCTCAAATTAGGTACTAATGAGAGACCCTTGCTCTCTTATTTATACTCTCCAAGTAGCTTCCTTTGGGGGTTATCTTCTAACTATTTTACCCAACTTCCTTCTTGTAAGGATAACCTAGTTTTAACTACTTTACCCATTTGCAACTAGTTTACCATAAATATCAAACTCACCACTTATTATTGCAACTAATTTATTTTTAATTATTTTCTTATTGCAACAACTTTAACCATGGTTAACTCCTAGTTATAACCACTTTGACTAGTAAAATTCTTCTAGGAGCTTCTAGAATAATTACTTCCTTGGCCTTTAAGGGTCTTCTAGATAAATCATGAGGGTTCTCCAACTTCACTAAGACATATCTCCTCAACCATGAGGAACTATGTGACATACCACATATCACCAAAAATGACATGACATGTACTATCCATCTATGAAATTATTTCCTGCAAATTCACTGATCTTCATTACATTATTCCTCAGAAAAACATGGGTCTCGTATCCACACTTCTAGGGCTACCGAAATTTTCTATCAAACTTGCTTAAAGGTTTGACATCAATGACAATCAACCCAAATAATCAACAATCTCCCCCTTTTAGCATTTCTAGAAACACTCTGATGTAACATTGAAGTCATAACTCTCATGCTCCCCCTATGACCATCACTCCCCCTAGAATTGTGCCTCTGTGCATTTTCTACATGCATATGAGTAATCTCTCCCCCTTTGACATCAAGGGAAAAGGGTAACTTCCCTTCGGGGCTACTTCCACTGACTGAAATATCCTCTTCATGGTGATTCCTCATGTAAATCTATGACATATAAGAAAATAATTCAAAACTCACTGTGGGGAAGAAACTATTTTGAGTTTCTGGCGAAGATACTCAAAAACTTCCCTTGGAAGAGGTTTTCTAAAGATATATGAAATATTTTATTTGGTCCCAACATACTCAACTCTAATCTTCTTCTTTGCAACCTATTCGTGTAGGAAATGAAACTTGGTTGGAATCTGCTTTGTCTTGGCGTGCATCACTAGATTCTTTGAGATACTGATGGCACTTGTGTTATCACAAAATACCAAAATCGGATCATCATACTCAACCTATATATATTTCAATGTTTGTTTCATCCATGGGACCTATGTACAACATGTTGTTTCTACAATATACTCTACTTTGGATGTAGACAATGATATTGATTATTGTTTCTTACTTAGCCAAGATACCAAACACTCACCCAAGCATAAAGTTTATCCACTTGTACTTATTTGATCATCAATGCAAACTACCCAATCAACATCTGTGTAGGAAAAAAGTGACAGATCCTTTCCTTTTGGATACCATAATCCAAACTATTTTGTACCCTTGAGATATATGAATATCCTCTTCACTTCCAAAACATGTGATTCCTTTGGTGTTGCTTGAAATCATGCCACCTGTGCAATTGCCTACATCACATCTAGTATGGAAGTGGTCACATAAAGTAATTTTCCAATCATTGACTTGTACTTCCTCTAATATGTAGCCTTTGAATCATCATCTTTACTTAACTTGCAACTAGTTTGCATAGGAGTACTAACGGGTTTGCAATATTCCATTCTAAAACTCTTTATCATTTCTCTGATATACTTGGTCTGAGAAATATAAAATCCTTGGGTGGTTTGACATATTTGAAGACCCAAAAATAAAGATAATTCTCCATGAAATGGCATCGTGAACTCATTCTTCATATATTTTGCAAATTTTTGTCTCATCCTGTCATCATCACTTCCAAAAATAATATCATCAACATAAACTTCAATTAAACTAATATTATCTTGATTTACCTTGATGTAGAGGTTGTTGTCTGCATTCCCTTTTCTAAACCCTTGCTACTATAAGTATCTTTCCAATATGGAATACCATGCTCTGGGGGCTTGTTTAATACCATACAAGGCCTTTTTCAGCTTGAAAACATCATTTTCATTTTCTGATAATTGAAATCCTTCTTGTTTCTCAATGTAGACTTATTCCTCTAGATCCCCATTTAGAAATGTTGATTTCATGTCCATCTGATACACTTTAATATTCTTGGATCATGCATAAGCGAGGATCAATTTGATTTCTTCCATTCTGGAAATTGGGGCAAACATCTCTTCAAAGTCTATACCTTCAACCTGAGCGTATCCTTTACATACCAATCTTGCTTTATTCCTGGTAACCTATCCATCTTCATTCAATTTGTTTTTGAACACCCACTTTGTACCAATCACATTATTGTTCCTTGGCCTTGGAAGCAGTTCTCAAGTGTCATTCTTCTCTATCTGATCTAACTCTTCATCCATGGATTTGATCCAAAATCCATCCTTGTTGTCTTCTTCAAAACTGCTTGGCTCAATTTTGGATAGTCGTGCTAACTTCAATTGCTCTAGTGAACATATTCTTCTTTTAGTTTCAACTCCTGCATATTTGTTTCTGATAATCTAAACTAATGGATGATTATTTTGTATTCTTCCGATGGATGTGTTTGGAGGTACTTGAAGATCTTCTTGTTCTTACTCGTCTTCTTCTGACTTCTCTTCTTCATCTTCCTCTTATGCTACTTCTTCTTCCTTTACTTATTCTTCGTGAACGTGTTCCATTGAATCATGTCCTTCTTCTTTTATCCTTCATCCACCTATCTCATCAAACATCACATTAATGCTTTCCATAAAAAAATTCAGCCTTATATTGAATCATTTGTATTATTTCCTTGTGCTTGAGTACCCAACATGTATACCTTTGTCAACACGAGATTCAAACTTTCTCATTTTTCCATTTTCTCTTTTATTGTAGCATTTTCTTCCAAAAAATCTGAAATGCTTCACATTCGTTGATCTTCCTTTCCATAACTCGTAGGAATGTTTATCACTGTTGTTTCTAATCATTCCTTTATTTTGAATGTGAACATATGTATGCACTGCATGTACCCAAAAACGTTCTTCAACTTGGAATCCATTAACATAGTTCTGGCCATTTCCTGTATTGTCGTGTTCTTCCTTTCAATGACCCCATTTTGTTGTGGTGTTCTGGAAATGTGTAATTTACTCTTTATTCCATGCTTACTGCAGAAGTCCAGAAATTCCTTTGAGGTAAACTCTCCTCCATTGTTTGATGTCAAGCATTTAATTTTCGAATCTATTTCATTTTCAACCATCTCCTTGTACATTTTGAAGTTCTTAAATGCCTCTGACTTCTTCCTGAGAAAACAAACTACAATCATTCTTGTATATTCATCAACTAATTGCATAAATTACATCTCACCAAACCCTTTTTTCTAGTTGGTCCAACTAGATCAATATGCATGATTTCCAACGGTCTTGTTGTGGAGTATTCCTTTGATTTGAACTTGGTCTTTGTTTTCTTTCCTTGTTGACAATGCTTGAATAATTTATTTGTTGTCTTCATGATTTGGGGAATTTATCTGACCACTTCCTTTTTGTTGAACTTGACAATATTATCAAAGTTTATGTGACCCATTTGTCTGTGCCATAAACAAACTTCACATTCCTTTCCTAAACAACACTTTTCCTTTCCAGTTTAACTTAACACGTATATGTTGCTTGGATTTCTCAAAGTTTTCGCCACCACTCTACCTGAATATAATTTTCTTATATTTCATTTATGTTAATCAAACACAAGTTTGTGACCTTGGTCACACATTTGAATTACACTTAGAATATTGTTTTTCATATCTTCCACTAGTAGAACATTTTATGCCTTGGCATCTTTACTTCCAATATTGACTATGCCTCTTCCAATGATTTTGGTTGAGTTTTTGTTTCCAAAAGAGAGTGGTCCATATATTTCCTTTTTCAAACTTACAAACCCGTCCTTATCACCTATCATGTGCTTTGAACAACCATTATCAACATACCATCCACGTTTCTTATGTTGAGCTTGTACAGAAAGTGTACATTCTTCATTGTTGTATTGATTATGCTTTCTTATCCATATTATTTGTGATTCTTGTCTATGAATATTGTTATTTTGTTGTGATTCTCTTGGAGGAACAGTCATTCTAAAATATTTGGCCATGTTTCCAAAGTTATTGCACTTGTAGAAGTCCACTTCGGTACTCAAGGATTCAAAATTGTTATAGCTTCTACTCTGCATTTCATTAGGCCTTGTTGGATAAGAATTTATTGTATATCCTTCATGGTTGTTTTTGTTTTTTCTATTGACTCTGCAATTCACATCCTTGTGACAAAAATTATTACATGAATAAAATTATCCAATAAAAATTGTTTGATACATGGGAGATGGATATATTTTGAATGATGTTGCTTTTCTGAATCCTTCTTCTTCTTGATATTTTTTTACTTGTGATTGCTTCTGATTCTAAAATATGAATCTTCTTGGAGGTGGAGCATATATGTGATCTTCCTTTTGAAACTTCTTGTCTTCTTCCTTATCATTAGATCCTCGGATTGTCTTTGCATAGCTTCTTTGTTTTGTTTCTTGATCTGTTGTTTTGGACCTTGATCCTTTTTCTATCTGGTTGTATCCTAGTATAGACTTGTCATGATGTGTACTTTGACTGCTAATAATCCCATCCAAAACTTTAGAGTTGTTCTGCATGTTTTTCTTCTGAATTTATTTTCTCAATATAACAATCTATGCTTCTAAACTTCTAATGATACTGTCTTTTTCTTCTAACTATTCTCTTAGTGCTTCCTCAATTCTCTTGTATTATTCTACTTGGAATTTTAGTTTAGTGATCATCTTCTCTAGTTCTTTGGAGTTGGAATTTTGAGTTCCCTCTTTTCCTTTTAGTTCTTCATGTAGTAACTTGTTTTTCTTCTTTTCCCTTTTTATAACTTCCATGGCACTCAAAAATTCTTCTCTGTAATCAACTTATGCCTCTTCATATTATTCTTCAGTGCCTTCTTCATCAAATTCTTCTATTTCCATGAATAATACCATTTATGTATCACTATCGTTGACTTCATCTTCATCTGATGAGGAACTGTCTTCTTTGGTGCAAAGGCTTTTCTTGAAAAAAATGTTTTTGGTTTTGTTTCCTTTGTATATTTGTTTCCTCTTAGAGTCATCTTCTTCAATTGTTTTTCTTTTGGGGAAATTTATTATCAAAATGACCAATACCATCACAATTAAATCAAATCAACAGAAACTTACCTTTATATTTTTTTTCCCCTTTTTCATCCTTCTGACGAAGTTGGCCACTTCTTCATCATCTTTTGAGATATCATTGTTGCTACTATCTGACTGTCTTTTTCTTGTCGTTTTTCTTTTTATTTTTATATGATTTTAATGATGCTTCCTTTGTAATCAGACTGTCTTTCTCTGTTCTCATCTCATAGGTTTTGAGTGTCCCATGCAACTCATCCATGGTCAGTGTAGCTAGATCCTCTTTCTCTTCTAGTGTTTAAATCTTTGACTCAAACCTCATTAGTAGGGATCTCAATACCATTTTGACAATGAATTGATCATTTACCTCATATCCTGGACCTTTGATACTATTTACTACTTCATAAACTCATAGAAAGTAGGTCGCTATGTCTTCATCTTCATTCATATTCAATTGTTCGAACTTTTCTCTAAAAATTTGAAATTTAGCTTCCTTGAATTTCTCATCTCCTTCATATATATTCTTCAGTTTGACCCAAATGTATTTTTCGGATTCACAGTGCATAACTTTGGTGTATATTGATTCATTCAAACTATTCAGGAGTGCACTTGTGGCTCTTTAATTATTTTCTTCAATCTTCTTTCCATCTTTATTCGTTGGAGGAATGGTTGGTGCTTTGTATCCATCTACTACTGATCTTCAAACATTAAATCCTAGTGCCTGTATGTGTGCCTTCATTCTTCTTCTCCAGAAGGAATAATCTTCCCCATCAAAATGTGGTATCCCAATCTTAGAGTAATTCGTGATATCCTTCTAGTGGTTAAACTTCCTTTTGAAGGACTTGCTCTGATACCAATTGTTGGATTACTAAGAGGGGGGGTGAATCAATAATAGTTATTTTTAATCCTTTTTAACCATGATATATATTTATGAATAGTTTACCAATATCATTCAACAATTTAATAATAAATAAACCATGAACAATGAGCAATTATACACATACATAGTACACCATTATTTTACGTGGAAACCTAATGCGGGAGAAATCCACATAATGATTTTTCTTATATATATTTAAGTACATTCATTTGAAGCACCAACTTCCTTTAGTTTCCAGTTGCAATTGGAAGGAGGCTCCAACCCCCTATATTCTCAGGCTACAACCTGAGGGAAGCTCCAACTCCCCAATTCTCTGGTTTCCCCAATTCTTTGGCTACACCCAAAAGGAGGATACAAATCCCTAGGTTATATGGCTACAACCGGAAGGTGGAAACAACCACCTATCCTTGCCTCGTCCAACTGTACTTAAGTATAAAAGCCAAATGTAGAAAACTTGTTACTATCACTTAAACAACACTGTCACTATATTAACTGTCACTGAAAGCATGTCATAACATGCACCAATCTTCTTCAAAACATTCATGCAGATACACAACCTTTTTATTCTACAACACATGGATGTTCGCACCATTCCCTACTACAACTCGCGGATGTCCATGCCTATCTTTCCTGCAACTCGCGGACTAGCACAAATATCTGCTAGTATCACAAATGGTGTCCCTATCACTCTGTTTGTGTCATTGTATCAATCTTTTTCATTGTTTGATCACTATGTATCTGTTCACAAACTGGATGATATGATAGAAACAATACTCATCCAATATCCAATTATATCTAACACAACCATGTATTAGGTTCATACATATGTCTCACTAAAATCGTGTGATATAATAACCCCTTACATTAACCATACAAAAAACCCTCACTGTTATGCAAACCCAACCTATATTTATAACACTATGTATCAACCATAAACCCTCAACCATACTCCAAATAAAATAGGATATGTCTTCACAAGATTTTGAATAAAGTATCCCAACAACAGACAACCAATATAGTAGCATTGTATCTCTGTATATTTTTCTTATACAAAATATATCGTACAACAAACAATCCCTCAAGGACAAGATATCAATCTCCCATGACCATATCAAAACATTTACCAAGGATATACTTTAGATGAGCATATAACATACCTTTTGTTACTGTAGATAGCTCTGATGTGCCTTCTTATTGTTAGACCTTCATGTAGCCTCTTCTCACCTTTGAAAATTGTCACTGATAGATATGATCTTCCTTTTATTCAGTTTTGACAACAGATCGTCTCTCTGTCTTTAGTAAACCTGCGGGTATTCATGCTTTGTCCCACTGTGGCCTGCAGATGTTCACACCCTTCTAGTACTGCAACCTGGGGATGTCTCCAATAAAACCATAGTTCATTACCTTCAGTCTCAACCCTTCGACTCTTGCAACTTCTCTCGTCGCTGCTTCAAACTCACTACTATAGATTTATCAATGATACCTACCCATAACATTTCACAAAAGAGATATTCAATGTGCTCAAATTAGGTGCTAATGAGAGACCCTTTCTCCCTTATTTATACTCTCCAAGTAGCTTCCTTTGGGGGTTATCTTCTACTTGTTTTACCCAACTTCCTTCCTTTAGGGCTAACCCACTTTTAACTTCTTTACCCATTTGTAACCACTTTACCATAAATAGAAAACTCACCACTTCTTGTTGCAACTAATTTATTTTTAATTATTTTCTTATTGAAACAACTTTACCCATGGTTAAATCCTAGTTATAACCACTTTGACTAGTAAACTTCTTCTAGGATCTTCTAGAATAATTGACTTATTTGACCTTCTAGGGGATTCTAGATAACTCATGAGGGTTATCCAACTTCACTAAGCCATATCTCCTCAACTGTGAGGAACTACATGATGTACCACATATCACTGAAAATGTGATGACATGTATTATCCATCTATGAAAGTATTTCCTACAAATTCACCAATCTTTATTACATTATTCCTCAGACAAACATGGGTCCCTTGTCCACACTTTTGGGGATACTAGAATTTTCTACCAAACGTACTTCAAGGGTTGGCATCGATGACAACCAACCCAAATAATCATCATCTAGTTGTCTTGTTCTTATTTGCATAACTTTTTTGTCTATCTTGAGCTGCCTTTAAATTTTGCTTAATTATAACCATTTGGTCTTCCATATCCTTGAGCAATTCATGCCCAAGTGCCACTCTATATGTTTTCTTGTCCCAAATCACTGGAGTGTTTCATTTCCTACCATACAAAGCTTCAAATGTTATCATTTTCAATTAATCTTGATACTCATTATTATAGGAAAACTCAACCAAGTGTAATTAATCTTCCCACTTAGATGGATTATCCATCACATACATTCTCAACATGTCTTCAATTATTCGGTTGACTCTCTCTATCTTCCCATCTGACTATGGATGGTATGTTGTGATAAAGTTCAAATTCATACCAAATCCTTTAAATGGTCCTCTCTTGAAATTTGAAGTAAACTTAGTATCTCTATGTGAAACAATTTCCTTAGGTATCCCATGTAACCTAGCAATCTCCCTCGTGTAAATTTCTGCAATATTAGTTTTTTTATGAGTCATTTTTACAAGAACAAAATGAGCATCCTTTGTCAATTTATCAACCAATACCATTATTGAATCATGTTTCCTTGTTGTCCTAGGAAATTTAGTTATAAAATCAACGGTTACCACTTCCCATTTCTTTTCTGGAATTGGTAATGGTTGTAGCAAACCCACTAAGTTCCTATGCTCAACCTTCACTCTCTAACATTCCATAGATATGGAAATGTAATAAAAAACATCTTTCTTCATTCCTGACCAAAATAATTGCCTTCTTGCTACTGAAATTGTTTTCTGGTAACCAGGATGTCCGACATATGAAACATTATGCATTTATTTTAATACCAAATTCCTAAGTTCTCTGGAACTAGGAACATAAATTCTATTTTTATGTATAATTAATCCATCTTCCTTCATCTCATATTCTTAATTTTGTGCTGTAAATTTTCTTGATGTAAGCTTTATTTTACATATAGGTAATGTTAATATGTAACAACATCATCTAAAATTCTTCTCTTCAAATTTGATTGATGCATTTTAATGGTTGTAGCATGCATGAGATGTATTCTTATACTAAGTGCATCAACAACTTTAATTTCTTTTCATTTTATATGTTTGATGTCAAAATCATATTCACTTAAAAATTCCATCCGTCTTATTTTCCTAGCATTCAAAATTGGTTGTTCAAAAATATATTTCATACCACTATGGTCTGTTGTTAATTCAAATATATTTCCCATAAGATAATGCCTCCACATATTCAATGCATGAACAATCGAGACAAGCTCAAATTCATGTGTGCCATAGTTCCTCTCATGTTATTTAAGATTTTTGTACTTGTAACCAATGACATGTCCATTTTGAGTGAGGACTCCACCAAGTCCTTCCTTTCATGCATATGTACATACCACAAAACTTTCATTTCGGTTAGAAATATTTAAAATAGGTTCACTAGTAAGAAATTGTTCCAACAAATTAAAGTTCTCTTCACACTCAGTTGTCCATTCAAATTTAATTCTCTTCTTTTGCAAAGAAGTGATAGGATGAGAAATCTCAGAGAACCCTGCTATAAATATTTTGTAATAACCAGTCAATCCCATAAAATATATAACTTCTGAAACATTCCTGGGTGTTGGCCATCCTCTAATGGCTTCAATCTTATCTGAATCCATTGCTATACCTTGTTCTGAAATAATGTGTCCCAAGTAATGGATTTTTTCTTGGTAAAAACAACACTTACTAAGATTGGCATACAATGAATGTTCCCTCAGCACTTGTAGTACCAATATCAAGTGATGTTCATGTTCTTCCTTTTAGTTAGAATAGATAATTATTTCATCGAAGAATACTATCAAAAACATATCCAAATAATTTATGAATATGCCATTCATTAAGAACATAAATATAGTTGGTGCATTGGTCAACACAAATGGAACCACTACAAATTCATAATGGCCATACCTGGTTCTAAAGGATATCTTATTGATGTCTTATTCCTTGATTCTTACCTGGTGGTATCTTGATCTCAAGGTCTATCATTGAAAATATATTTTCCCCTATTAGTTGATCAAATAAGTCATTGATTCTGGGTATAGGGTATTTTTTCTTCACAGTGGATTTATTCTGTTGTCTAAAGTCAATACATAGCCTCAATGTTCCATCCTTCTTTTTGACAAAGAGTATCGATTCTCCCCAAGGTGAAACACTTGGACGTATGTACCCTTTCTTCAACAATTCTTCTAGTTGCATTTGTAATTCTTTTAGTTCTGGTGTACTCATTCTGTAAGGTGTTTTTGATACTAAGGAAACTCCTGATACTAAATCAATAGATAAATATATCTCCTTCTTTGGTGGAAACCCTCATGTTTCTTCAAACACATCTTCAAACTCTTGAAGTACCAAAAAATATTCAATGCTTGGCTCATTTGTATTTTTTGGCTCCTCCACATAGGCTGCATACAAGTGAAATCCTTTCTCTTCAGCTATAAGGCTGAAATCTCCCTTATAGAAATGGGTCTTGGAATTTTTCACAGTTCTTTGTTTTCCTTCTTCACCAAGACATGTAAATGTCTTGTTATGACAATCTAACACAACATGATGCTTGTCCAAAAAATCCATTCCAATTAGAATATCATAAGATCCCAAATGGTATAACATTTAGATCATAATTAGTAATCACTTTGTTAATACTTATGGGATAACCTTTGACCATCTCATTGATCCTTATTTTGGTTCTAGTGGCTAGTTGAACCAAACTTGATTTTTCGACCTTACTTTTCTCCAAATGTAATCTATCCACTATTTTAGGATCAATGTAACAATGTCTTTCTCCTGAATCAATTAAAATAGAAATAGGATGATTAGTTATCTTACCTTCCACCTCAATAATATTGGATTGGTACTCTACTTGTCGATCTTCTAAGTCTACATATATTCTACC
>SNQJ01S0125665.1:46831-57412 GCA_010110895.2 Picea sitchensis | reverse complement strand
AAAAAAAATTGTAAAAAAAACAATTAATTAAAATATATACACATCGGTGCATTCTTATGAACTCACAAATGGTGCATGAAATAATATAGAAATTAATGTTTTTTAAGGGTTTATACACACCAATGCATATTAATCATATTGAAGCACTGGTGAATATTAATTATATTGAAGCATCGGTGCATATAACGTGCGATAATATATATCATTTTAGAATTTTATGGTGGGCATGTGATAAATACACACCAGTTCTTTAAATATAATAACAACATTGATGCTTTAAATAAATAAACACATCGGTGTTTTATATGTAATAAAAGCACTAGTGTTTCAGAACAAGGAATGGCGTCAACATATCACCTCGAATATTTGAAATTTCATTACCTTTTGGTGCACAGGGTAATACGGGCACCGACACGTACAAATTATACAAGCATCGGGACAGACATAAACAAAAGCGCACTGGTGTTGCATACAACAAAATGGGAATCTGAGGTGTAATAACTATAAATGCACCAGTGCGTTTTCATTTTATCTACACATCAAGGCATTAATGTAATGGAGAACCGATGTGTTTTTCGTTTTATTATGCACTGGGGCATTTTATGTAATGGCACATCGATGCCTTTTCATTTTATGTATGCATCGGTCATTTATGTAATGGTGCACCGATGCATTTTTTCTATTATGTATGTACTAGGGAATTTTATGTATGGTCGTGCCGATGTGTTTTATGTCTAGGTAAGCACCAAGGATTTTTATGTAATGGTGCACCGGTGCGTTTTGACTATAAAGCACAGAAAAAAAAAAAAAAAAATCTACAACAACCTCCACCAACCCAATTTTTTTATGTTATATGGAACATCTGTTAAAACCTCTGCTAAAACCTATGTATCCAATAGAGGAGGTTGTAGTGAAGAGTTTTTTGAAATTTTTTCCAAATTTTGTAACACTAAAATATCTGCAAAAACATCCACTAGAAGGTGTTCTCCTTGTAGTGAATGTATATTTTGTACACCGTTTGGGACACTATTGCAACAAGTGATATGGAAGGAAGGATTGTTAGTGGATCAAGAAAATATTTTTGTGATATTGGATATGTTGACTCCCACATCAATCATAGAACTCTGCACCTCTTTGGGATACATAGGGTATTATAGACAATTCATCCAAAGTTACAGGAAGGTTGTTGCATTGTTAGAGAAGTTATTGTGCAAGTATATGAAGTATATATAGACACAATAATGTCAAGAGGTGTTGGATACATTGAAGGAGAAGTTGGTGACTGCGTTGATCCTGGTGCTTCTAGATTCGAAAAATATATTCCACATCCATATGGACACATCATCCATTGCACTGGGATTCATTCTCACACAACCCATAGAGGAGAAAATTTACCACCCACTTTACTTTGTCAACATAAAGTTGTCAAATTCTGAAAATAATTACTCAACCACGGAGCGCAAGGGTCTGGCTATGGTGTATGCATTACATAAATGTTGACACTACTTACTTGGCACTCCCTTTGAATTTTTTATTGACCATCTGACGCTCGAATACTTGGCCAATAAGCTAGTGTTGGGGGGGGAGAATATGTCGATGGATGTTTTTATTCAAAGAATTTGATTTTGAAGTAGTCGTCAAGCCCGGTAAATAAAATGTGGGGTCGAACTATATTTCGAGGATAGAGTCAGGGAAAGTAGGTCATGTCTTAGATGATGAGTTTCCCGATGCATAGCTCTTCAAAGTCGAAGCAATGCCAGTTTAACTTGTCAAGATTACAACGTACCTCACAGCAAGTCAAGTGTTGGAAGGATATACTCAAACACAGTGTCGACAATTGGTGACCCACGACATGAACTATCAGTTGATCATTGGGAATCTATATAAGATTAACGCATATGGGATCATAAGCAAGTGTGTCTCATGAATGCGACATGATCCTTTATGAGGCACATGAAGGCATTGTAGGGGAACACAACACCAGAAAGGAAATGGTGCAGAAATTATTATGCACAAGGTCATAGTGGTCATTAGTATTTGAATATGCTAAGGAATATTGAAAGCATTGCAACATTTTCCAAAGGATTGGAAATCCTTGCAGACAATATGAACTACCATTGTTCCTTATCAGAGTGCTAGAACCATTCAAAAAATGGGCTATTGGCTTCGTGGGACCCATCAGTCCCCTGGTGCGCAGGACGAGCAGGTGTTGCATTATTATTTCCACAAATTATTTGACGTGTTGGTCAGAATCCATGCAAATAAAATATTGTACTACATAGATGACCATGTGCTTCATCTTTGATAATGTGATCACAAGGTTTGACTACCCAAAAGTGTTTATGAGTGATCAAGGAACACACTTTTTGAATGACACTATCTGCATTCTCACTCAGGAATTTATGATCCATCACAAAAGAGTACCCCTTTATCACCCACAAGCCAATGACACAGTTGAATCCTTCAACAAGATATTAGAGAAAACTAACCAAGGTTTGTAATGTGTAGTGTGATGACTGGGATCAACAAATTCCAGAATTACTATGGGCATATAAAACAACCTGTAAATGATTGACTAAGCATACCACCTTCAAATTGGTCTATGGAAAAGAGTTTTTCATGCCCTTAGAATTTGTGGTGCCAAGTCTACGAATTACTCTCGCAACAAATATGTTCGACGACCAATCCCTTCAGAAGTGGCTAGATGAACTAATGGAACTTTAAGAATACTGACTCATTGTGGGTCACATCCAATTGGTCTAGAAACAGTGAAAAAAGGATTGACCACGACCGCAAAATTCGACGCAAAATTCTACAGCCTGGTTGGTATCACTATATGGCAGTAAGTTCTTCAAGAACCCTAGTAAGTTATGCATACACTGGTTAGGACCATTTAGATTGGTATACATCAGTGAAGCAGGGGAAAAAAAGATAGAAACACTATAGGGTCAACCTCTCAAAGGGATGATTAATGGCATCCAAACAAAAGCATATCATGGCCCGCACAGGTCGAGTGCACCCTAACTAGACATTCAATTTCACAATTAATGTAGCATATGAGTTAGGTAGGTAGGTATTCAAAATATATTATTACACATTCATTAGTAGGATAGGATAGGGTTGAGTAATCTGGAAGCTAGGTCATATGGGTACATACAAAGATTTAGCAGATTCAACCAAGTGTGTAGTGTAACAACCACATGTACCCTTGACATGACAAGATAACAGACTCTCACAAGTAAGCCATGGGATGCATGGTGGTTGATAGCAACGAAGGGTCACAAAAGTAGATTTAGTCATGTAGCACAAGCTTCAAGGAAGGAAACAATTATGACTACATAGTCCAACAAGCACATGAGTGGTACGATGGTACAACATGGTCAGGGACACATCAACTATGGACACCAGACGGATCGGGCACAATCATCCCCATAGAGATACCAATTCAATCGAAAACTTCCATGATAGATGAAGGGGCCATATGAGAAAAACAATCCATGACTATTTATATTTTTCATCATGGGTGTCATTTTCTTCATTAAGGATCAAACACTACTAGTAGATATTTTCGACAACATAGTTAGGATCATCAGTAAGGCCAACATTCATCTAGATCAACAAGCGGTGTTTCAAGTTCAGCTTCAACTAATACTTTCCTAGAATGATGGCTACATCTAAGAGATGAGGGAGACACAATCGGATACAATTTGCATAAGAGGCCTAATGACCCATGAGAGTTGCATCTTCAAGTCATCCTCTTGGGTAGGGGTCCTAGCCTACAATTTGTTGACTACATCAACAATGCCACCAAATAGTTCCTTGAAATTCACTTTGAATCTTATAAGGTGGTCATTCCAAATCCCACGGGATGAGAACCATTGATCCTGCTACCATGGATCAACGTCTTTTTAAAATCAGGTAGTTTGACTCCATGGGCTTCCCCCTCGCTCACCTGTATTTGACTACATATTATCCTCCACCAACAAGCCAGAGAGGGATAGAAATAATACCATTGTCCTACATGATGGATTAATCACCTTGGTCAGAGCCATGAGGGTCACTAGGGTAATGGTGCCAATTCCAACAATAAGGACTTATCCCATATGCCGCAAATGGTTTTGGACTGTATTCTGACATACATATATACTTAGAAAATCCATACAAAGATTGATTAGCGATAAGTAGAGATCATGAAGATGGGGAGCCTCATTCACATCTACAATCTAGGGGATCATTGACAAATTCCAAGGCATGTGCATGATGGAAACATCAATCCAGCATAACAGATTGTACCTCAACAAGAATTGTTGAAGATATCCCACTAAGTCCAACAAATGGATCTACAAAATTCACCTAGGAGCTATTGACCAAACAACGTCATTGGCTCGAGTCTTTTGTTGGGGGATTCTAGGCACATGAGCTTTGAATATTGTGTGTGCGCCACAAGACAACACTCTTTGTGCACTCGAGAATATGCACTGCACAACGCCAAGTTTCAAAGTCTACACCATCCAATGATTTACTGCGCACGCCAACCTATTTTGTATTGTGTGTGCCCAACTTGTTTTTTAACTACATGCACCAAACCCACTTTGTACCGCATGCAAGGACTTCAAGAAAATGCATGCAATCCAGACTCGAAAATATTTTCAGGAATAATTGTAACCGATTTTGTAACAACCTGACTAGATGAGCTAGCAAGTTTGTTATGATTGTCACACTTCGTGGAAGATATGGGGGGATGCATGCAGATATGTAAGGGTTTTAGTTTTGAGTAAAGAGAGAGTTGATTGTTATGTGAGTGAGAGACGAGCTAGAGCTCGAGTAATGTTGAGTTTTCACTTCTTTTTTATGTCTGGTTTTTGTTATCTATGAGAGAGAAAGTAGATCAAGATCTATGTGCATGGTTCATCTATATTTTGAATGTTAATGCACTTTGAGAAAGATACAACCATATTGTATATCATTGTTTTGAAAGAATGGAATTAATGAATAAATTCTAAGCACATTTTATCTCTGCATATGATGGGTTATGGACCATGGTTTGAATTTGTGCCTGTGTTGTATTACTTTGTGCATGATGAATGACTGAATGACTAGCTTATGAAAGTTTCATGTATGTTTTATTCCTTCACACCCTACACAAGACTGATTGTCTTTGTGATTCTCATGGCATCTCAGGTGAGACCTTGTCCAGTCCTTGATTGAAGATTGAATATGTTGGAGCCTATGGGTTTTTTTGGGTAAAATCTTGTCCAACCATTGATATTCAACCCCTAGCTAGAAGTAAGATCCAACAATTATTATGTAATATTAGTTATAGGTCAAGTATTATGTAATATAGGCATTATAATGTAATAATGATAAGTCATGACAATTATAACTCTATGTAATTATGAGAAGTCACCACCTTTTCCAAGGGCATGACTTATCATCCCTACGTGTATCTATATGCACGTCATTGTATCTCATGTCATGTCTATGGATAATAAATATTCATTATTGATTCCTCATGGAATATATGGATTCATCCCTATTATTATGGATGCTAAAGTGAAGTAACCATAAGGTTTTCTTCATCCTTTATCTCACAAGTATCTTAATCTAGTTGATATATTATATCATTTACTTACAAATATTTCATGTGCATAAGTATAAATGAAGAAATAACATGGAAAGAAGTCTCATGAGAGAAGGTGAAGGAGAATGAAAGGTTGAATTGTTGATCTAGCTTCACGCAAGTGCAAGAAGCAAGAAGGAATTCCTAAATTGAATTAAACAGAGAGGGATGTAAAGTGCATTCCTCAAAGCAAGAAAAGAGCCATGTATTAAGTAAGCTATGTGCTTGAAGAGGAATGAAGTGAAGGGGATAATAAACATTATCCATTCAAGAAATGAATGCAAATAAAATGTAATTTCCAACCAAAACAAATGTGAAGCATGCTTGAAAATCAAGGTGTCAAAAGTCTGCAAGTAAGAATGACAAAGTGGACATCTAAGTGATTGGATTGATTTACTTGAGCCAATGTTTATATTTAAAAGTTTCACATGAGTGAGCATGATATTTATTTTCTTAATTTTATTGATGTTTAATAATTCTTAGAATCTAATTGAATAGTCAAAATGAGAATAAGACAAAATTGTAAGAGGTTGAGAAGCTCAAGAGTCATCTAGAGTAGATAAAAAGTTAGGAATATAGAAGGTCGAAATCCATGAACTAAACTTAGAGATAGAACTATTTCCTTCAAGCAAAAGGTTATCTTTTTTGTGTTGTAAGGTATATTCCTATGCTAATAAAGGGGTTGATGTTAGCTAGTGTTCTTATACTTCGTAGTGTTTTGTTTATACAAAGGACTGTAATCCAGATTGTTTTGAGAATGGCATGAAGGAAAAAAATATAATAGAGATATAACAAGGAAATACACAAATATATTGCAAGGAACACGTTAATATAGTAAAAATATGATTCTATTAATGACTATCTGGAATACAAAAGACTGTAAAATGAAAAGCACACAAGCTAGCTAGAATGGTGGTAGCTTATCTCTGAAGAGAAATATGTCGGCTATGCTCATTCGAAGAAGATGATTACAATGAGGATACAAAGACATTTTTAACATAAATCATAAATGATAAAACCCTAAACATCCAAAACCATAACCCCGGAAAATGAAACACCAAATGGTTTGGGGGCCTCAATAGGGGTAGCTAATACGTCAACTTCCCGAGGATGAAAATTTTGCATACGATCTATGTTTGGGGTGCTCAATACCCTATTGGAAAGGTATAGACAAGGATTAAACAATATGAATGGCCCAATACATCTCAACTATGATCTATTGGGTGTTTTCAAGTCAAACAAATGTCGTTTAGGGCCTCAAAATGACCCTGGAATTTGGGACCCAAAAAACTACCAAGACGGAAACTGTAATTTGAGCCAATGGAATAGGTGGGCAACCACCAATGTTCACCTAGATCAGTACTCCCCCCTTAGGAATTAATGGTATCCATTGTGTCAAGTTCCTCCATCACATGGAGAAATTTCTACTAAATTTGACTCCTGGTGAGCCACTTTCCCTGATGAAGAAATGTCCTTCTTTGACAACCCGATAGAGTTGGATGTTCTTCTAGTGTGTGCCATTTGTCTTGGTATCCATGATCTAGTCAAATTTTTCATGTTCAATGTAGTCAAGATTGAGTTTTGTAGGGCCTGAGTGCTCATTTGTGTCTTAATTGTGCAGGAGAGGTGGAAAATATGGTCGAAGCAATTCCACATTAAATAACAGGTGCAAGCCAAGGAAAGGAGAAATACTTACTTCAAAAGCATTCTCACCCATAGCCTTAGTGATGGTGTAAGGACCGTATCTAAGTGGGTGTAGATTATCATGGTGTCCTATGAGTTTCTCTTTCTACAAATGAAACCATACCTTATCTCCCACCTGAAACTTGTGTGGTACCCGATGCCACTCGATGTTGATCATGACATTGCTTGTACTTGGCAATGGATTTCTGCAAGATATCATGAACTTGGTGTTGGATGTGCTATATTCACTCAACAAATTTGGTTTCTCTATTAGCCTCGTTCTAAGCATGGGAAGACACTTCATGTGCAGCTGCAATGGGAAGAGCTATGTCAATGGGGGGAAATGGTTGGAACCCCAAGCACATCTAAAAAGGGTTGTGTCCAATAGAGCTATGGAGGGCTCTATTGTATCTATGTTGAACATAAGGAAGGCTTTCATACCATGTGCATGGATGTTTGGAATTGTATATCCCAGGGATATGGATAATCATCTTATGGACTACCTTTATTTGTCAATCAGTATGTGGGTGGACGACAGTCGATTTGGTCAACTTGGTGTCCATCATCGACCATAGGTTGGACCAAAAAGTGCTCAAGAACCTTCTATCTCGATCTGAGATAATGGTCCGTGGGAGCCCAAAATGATCCCAAACATGTTCAAATAAGAGCTTGATGGTGGCCTCAACTATGATGCTCTTATTGTAGGGTGCAAAAACTGTCATCTTAGAGAATCGATCAATAGTCATGAAAACACAGTCATTCTCATGATTGGTTGAAGGTAGATAGAACATGTAATCCATGGAGATGGACTCCCAAGGCCTATATGGAATAGGAAGAGGGGTGTATATCCATTTCTTCTTGATGGTGGGATTGGAAATGATGCAAGCAGTGTAGGATCTGATGTACTTGAGGACATATTGTTGAAGCTTCAACCAATAAAAATGTTTTTGCAGTATTGCCGGTGTTTTTTCTACACAAAAATGTCATGTTGCCCATTTGTAATGAGTTTCCTAGATCAACTTTGCATGCTCTCTTGAGGGAACACAAAGATGGATCAGATGGCATAGCAATCCATTCTGGAGATGAAAGTATGTAACTATTTTTCATGCACTTAATATCTAATAGGAAGCACCAAAGTCAGATTCATTATTGTATAATTGCGGCCACCTAGATGTCTCATCACATAGGAGTTAATAACTGTGGTTAGTGTCACAACTGTGGGTCAATTGAGGCAATATGAAACATGGTTGGTGCTTCCCTTATTGTACTCTATTTTCCAGTGGAATTTTTGTAGGTACATGGACCACTTCTGATGGCGATCACTCTATAACTTTCCTTGTGTCTGCATGAATTGCAGAGGCATGTGATAAACGTAGATGATCGTTTCCTTCCCCATAATGTAATGCTTCCACTGTTGACATGCCTCCACAATGGAGTACATCTCTTTTTTGTAGGTGGGGTATCTACAAAAAATATCATATAGTGTTTCATTGTGATAGGATAACGAATTCCCATGTTGAGTGAAGATTGCACCGATAGTATAATCGGAAGCATCTTTCTCAATCTCAAATGGTTGTTGCAGGTCTGGCAGAATAAGGACTCGTGTTGAGAAGAGGTGGAATTTCATATCCTCAAATTATTTCTACTGGGACTTAGACCACACAAACTTGGCCTTCACTCCACCCTTGGTCACGTGGCTTAGGGCCCAAGCGATATGAGAGACCCCAAACACAAACCTAGAGTAGAAGTTGGTGAGGCCCAAGAAGTTGCGAAGCTCGGTCATTGTCCTCAGGGCAGGTCAATAATGGATTAATTGGATCTTGGTTGGATCCACATGCACACCCTACTCATCCACCATGTTGATGTCACTCCCCTTCTATTGTTGTCAGAGCACTAGAACTCCCTTGTAGCCTTACATAGATCATTGGAACGCTCTGGTGCCCCTTACACCAGAGCGCTACCCCATTTTTGTGAGAAATTCTCCATAATTTTCATCTTCTAAAGTTATTTATGGGTTTTGGCATTTGCTCAGGGTCCCATACTCTCATTCCATCTTGATATTGGCTTTCAAACACCCTTATTTCTGAGAATTCATCCTCTTTTGTTTGGGATTTTGACATCTTATTTCCTTTCCTTGAAGCCACTATTTGTCTTTGCTGACCTAGAGTTAACTTGTTGTTTTCTTCTCCTTTATTTGACTGAGTGAAAACTTTTGTGAGGAAATCCAAAGGTCTGTGAACTTTTCATTTGATCTTTGAGGTCAAATTTCCATCATTTCTCTTTTGTTTGAGGTTTTTGGTTCTTGTTTGCAATTTGGTTATCTTTGTCCTTCTTGTCTATTTCACGACAAGAGTGTATTTTTTGTTTTGTGTGAAGTTTTGCTTCTGATTGTTTAATCTTGAAGTCTGATTGACATTTAGAAGTCTTGCATTTGATTATCATTCACATATAAGAAAAAGGACATATTTTAGTGATTGGTTTGGATATTAGAAGGCATTTCTGAAAGTTTTAGCATTGCATCGGATTTGAGTGAGAAACAAATTGATTGAGGACATTGCATATTAGTGTTTGATAGTGAAAACAACTTTCTCTCTTTCCCTTAAATATCCATTCATCAAAAGAAACGATTGCTTACCATCTTCTTGTGCATTTTTGGGAATTGAGTCATCATACCATCAGTGTCATTGTCATACACCCTTTGAGTAAAGGACATCCATAAAATCAACGCTAATTAAAAATTATCTAGAACATTTTTGCTTTTAGGATCTTCCACCAACATTAGACTAGGATTAGCACTTTGGATTAGGCTATGAGTACAACTCTCCAAAGTTTTCAAAATGAACATTAGCATCCTGAGATAGGGAGAGTCAAATCCAATTGTTGTATAGGCTTTCTGGGATCCCCCTCTCACACAGGAATTACACACGAGGTCGCATTCAGGTGAGTTACGAAGATTATCCCTCCATGGTTCAACTGTTTGTAGTGGTCGGATCGTATATTGGGGGTCACTTGAAGGTATACCCATGATTATGTGTGGGAGCCTCTTGAGTTGATTTCGGACTTGTTATCCTACCCATACGTTCAGATCGGACTGTCAACTCTACCCACCTAGGGGCTGACTGCGAGTTGGTGTCCGTAGTTGCCATAATCCTTAGGTGCTTACATGAGGTGACAGTGAAGGGAAGTCTCACTGTACCTGGGACAGACATTGGTCAAACTCACTCGGGCTCCTTGGAGGGTAAATCCACAATTACTGCATGGAAGCTTGCACCAAGGTG
>SNQJ01S0125665.1:16136-35963 GCA_010110895.2 Picea sitchensis | reverse complement strand
ATAAAACAAGGTCCTCATCTAGCCATAAAGGATTATGGTTGGAGTCATCACTTAAAAGAGTAGCGTGTTTAGTTGCAGTCCTAGCATTAAAGTCTCCTAGCAGGAGGATATTACCTTCATTTTTCAAATTATAGATATCTTGTTCTAAATTATTATAGGGACAATTTTTATCTAGATTATTTTTCTTATAAAAAATAGAATTAATAGGTGCAAAATAACAAATTGCTATATACATCTTCTTAGCATTGGTGTCTAAAATTTATATCCAAATGTATTGATTAAGAGGGTCAATCTTATGAAGTTGAATGTGAGAAGAAATGTTTTTTCTAATATAACAAGCTATGCCTCCTATCCCTCTACGGTGGGATTTTTTGTTCCATGCCGACCACAAGACAAATCCTTCCATGTTAGGGACCTTAGATTCCTCATACTCCCAAGTTTCAGCTAGAAAAATAATATCAATATCACTCGGGATCCAACTTATCATAGAACCTTTGCGCCATGGAAAGCCACGACAATTCCAAAAAAGGATCCCAAGTGTCCCGAATTACTCTATTTGATAACTACAACATGAATCATTTATGTGTTATAAACATTCTAAAAACTCGACTACCTCGACAGGGACTTGTTGCCTTTGCAACCCCTTTTGTTTTTAAATGTACCAATGTTTGGCATCTTTATTTATAAGGTAAGGAAAATAAATTGATGTGGTTTATCACTTTTTAATACAGTTACATATTTTTATTTAGTTGTACTTATTTTTATTTTTTTATAGAAAGTGATGATAAATTCCATATGAATCAAAAAGTATTTAAAGGAGGTTACTTTTGTATCATTGATTTTTTATTAATAAAAAAATTATTTTATTTTATTATTATTTAAAAAAAAATTAACATAAAAATCTTAATTTAAAAAAAAAAAAAATTAATTAAAAATTAATTATTTATTTTTATAAATAATTTAGAACCATCAAAGCATCCTCCATATTTAGAACCATGGTATTTAGTCATAGTTTGAATTATATTTCCACATAATACATTCATTTCAAACAAATATATAAGTTTATTAGGTTTTTCTAGATGTTGTTGAATGAACAATGGCATATCCTAGGTTCATGTCCATTACCAATTTCTCATTACGTAAACAATAAAAATATGTTGTTGAATGAGCAATGGCATATCCTAGGTTCATGTCCATTACCAATTTCTCATTAAGTAAACAATAAAAAGATGTTGTTGAATGAGCAATGGCTTATCCTAGGTCCATGTCCATTACCAATTTCTCATTAAGTAAACAATAAAAAGAAAAACAAGAGGAGTTGAAAAGTAGCAAGCCCCTGCCTTGAGTGGCGGTAAAGCTTCAATGGAAAAAGAATTGCAAAGTTTACAAACATTAGCAACCCAATTTTACATTGCATTGTTTCATAGTTGAGGTATATTAAGATCTTATAATTACCAAAACTTCAATAAACTTTCCCAAGTTTACACTGCATTGTTTCATAGTTGAGGTATATTAAGTCCTTATAATTACTAGAACTTTGTGCTTATATTGGAGTTTGCTACTTAAGATGAAATGTGAGTAGCAATGATTAAGTTAATTAATTTTAAAATTCAGTCAATTACTTACTCTAATATTATATAATATTATAGTAAAGAATCGATGAGATTAAGAATAATTTTATAACATATAACATATATGTTATATGTATTGCACTGCATTGTTTCATAGTTGAGGTATATTAAGTGTTTATAATTACTAAAACTTCATGCTTATATTGGAGTTTGCTACTTAAGATGAAATGTCAGTAGCAATGATTAAGTTAATTAATTTTACAATTTAGTCAATTACTTACTATACTATTATATAATATTATAGTAAAGAATCGATGAGATTAAGAATAATTTTATAACATATAACATATATGTTATATGTATTACATTGCAGTGTTTCATAGTTGAGATATATTAAGATCTTATAATTACCAGAACTTCAATAAATTTTACAAACATTAGCAACCCAAGTTTACACTGCATTGTTTCATAGTTGAGGTATATTAAGTGCTTATAATGACTAGAACTGTGTTATATGTATTACATTGCAGTGTTTCATAGTTGAGGTATATTAAGATCTTATAATTACCAAAACTTCAATAAATTTTACAAACATTAGCAACCAAAATTTACACTGCATTGTTTCATAGTTGAGGTATATTAAGTGCTTATAATTACTAGAACTTCGTGCTTATATTGGAGTTTTCTACTTAAGATGAAATGTCAGTGGCAATGATTAAGTTAATTAATTTTATAATTCAGTCAATTACTTTCTATAATATTATATAATATTATAGTAAAGAATCGATGAGATTAAGAATAATTTTATAACATATAACATATATGTTATATGTATTACACTACAGTGTTTCATAGTTGAGGTATATTAAGATCTTATAATTACCAGAACTTCAATAAACTTTACAAACATTAGCAACCCAAGTTTACACTGCATTGTTTCATAGTTGAGGTATATTAAGTGCTTATAATTACTAGAACTTCGTACTTATATTGGAGTTTGCTACTTAAGATGAAATGTCGGTAGCAATGATTAAGTAAATTAATTTTACAATTCATTCAATTACTTACTCTAATATTATAGTAAAGAATCGATGAGATTAAGAATAATTTTTGGGGTGATTCGTGGCATGAGAATTTAACCAAAAAGCCTTGAACAAGAACCTTCTCGAGGTCAGTTTACCTAGAAGGAGCAAATATTTTTCTTATGAAAAAATACTCTTCAGAACATAATTGGTCTCTTTCAATTTATTTGTTTTTATAGGGAAAGTATGAATTTGGAAGGCTATAAGAGAAAAAAGTAAAAAGTTATATGGAAAGAAATGTATGAATTTGTAATGCTATATGCAGGAAAAGGCTTGGATTTTGGGAAAAAGTTCTATGGAACAAGTTCCACTGAAGTGTTTTTCTTTTTCTTTGTTTATACAAGGAAAGTATGAATTTGTAATGCTATATGCGAGAAAAGCATTGAGCCCGTTTATATAAGGAAAGTATGAATTTGTAATGATATATGCAAGACCGGGCCTCGGGGAGAAAAAATCTATGGAACAAGTGCCACTGAAGCATTTCTTATCACTGCCAAGATATCATGATTCTTAATTGAAGGTATTAAAAAAGTGTCATGATATTATTCAAAGCAATGCCAAGTAGGTAGAAAGAAGGTAATTGAAGTTATCCAAAGCATTGCCAAGTGGGTAGAAAGAAGATAATTGAAGATATCAAACGGAATTGTCATAAATGGGAGAAGACAAATATCAAACGGATTTGTCATAAAGACACAATACGATAATAAACTTTAAAAATCAAATAGATTTTACATTAAGGCAATTAAAGCTTTGATGTTTAACAAAGTACGATAGTAAATTTTAAATATCAAATAGATTTGACATAAGGCCAATAAAGCTTTGATGTTTAACAAAGTTTTATGTGTACAGGCATTGGGACTTTCCTATAGCTCCTATAGCGACTATTCAGAGTACTTTTTCTACTGTTCAATAATCTCTCTTTGCACAAACGAGATAAACCAGCATCCATAGTTAGTTCTAGCCCTTCCTGCACCAAGATGACCATTATAGTAAGTATTATCTCCAAACGACAAGCGGGGAGCGACGGATGGAGGACATTATTATTTGATGCGGGGTTCTATTAAACTTTTTCGTTTGCAGTTCTCATAATTCCATAGCTCGAGAAAATACAATGAATTACTATTCTCTTTGAATTGTTTGTTAAAAAAAAATTGTAACCGACATAGAAGATCCTTATGACACTTATAAATATGTATAGATACATATCATATTATCACAAACTCAAAGATTTGACAAGAAATAAAGATGTATAGATACATATCATATTATCACAAACTGAAAGATTTGACAAGAAATAAACATGATTTTACAAGAAAGAAACATTTGTGGGAATAAAATTCATTCTTCTCCAACTATTTACAGAGTGAGTATCACTGTAATCAATACATAGATTGATTCTTTAAAGATTTGTGACTCAAATTTTTTACAAGAAAGAAACATATGTGGTAATAAAATTGATTCTTCTCCAACTATTTACAGAGAGTGAGCATCATTGTAATCAATACATGGGTTATAGTGTCATTAGCATTTAGGTTATCTAAATAGAGATTCATAGCTTACGATTCTTTGATCGAGAAGATCAGATTATTAGGGTTTTGTTCCCTAGCTTCTACAACCACTTCAACTCTACAACAACTTAACTGCTAGGTTGACTACTCAAATCCATGACTCCTCTATCACAACCATTCATGTTATCCCCCGATAGAGATTCAACAATGTAGCATTCATTGGTTGCCATCACCAACATCAGTAGTAGAGATTATGGCATTGATTCATCTTGTTTCATACCAGAAGATATGCATCTCACTGACTCTACATTCACCTCTGAAACCTAACATTAGAGCATGCATTCACCTCTGAAACCTTACAAAGATAATTGATTTAGGTTATTGCAGGTTCCCTTAATTTTTTTTCATAAGAGGAGATGCAGCTGCAATATTCTACTCATTTTCTTGTTTATCATACAAACCTGTGATATGTTCCTCATTACTCACACACTCACAGTCATAGGTTATCTCTTAGAGATTGTCATTTTATTATATATAGGAGCATGACATTCCTTTATTACGTTCCTTTATTGTTTTTGCATTGTTACAGGAAAAGCTAATTTGAGTCTCATTAGTAGGAGCAGATTAACCAACAGTTTCAGATTCTCCAGCAGAGAAGCGTTGGGGAGGCCAAATCGCCTGAGTGGTCCAACCAGCTAATATTAAAATCGCTCGGGTGGTTGCAACCAGCAGATGCATCTTTTCATATGTTGTGGTCTAGTCAAATCGCTCGGGTGGTCCAACCAAATAATATTAAAACCATAGCCAGAGAAAAAGGTGAATCCTAATGCATTGGGACTGGATCACAACGCAACTTCTTTTTATAAGGCCAACAATTGTCAACAATAATGCATTGGGACTGGGTCACAATGCAACTTCTTTTTATAAGGCCAACAATTGTCAACAATAATGCATTGGGACTGGGTCACAACGCAACTTCTTTTTATAAGGTGCACAATTGTCAACAACATTACCATGCATTCAACACAAATGGACTTCTAGAAAAGGATGATCAAGTACGTGGATATTAGGATGACAGAGTATGTGGAGTACAATGAGTTTGTCATATTAAATGCATGTTACCTATATAATCACCACCCCGCCATCCTATCTAGTTTTTTTGGTAGAGTGAAGAGTAGAACAACGAAGCTGCCAAGAGATAGAGGATACTGCTCCCGCCCTATGTACCAGAGGATATTGCTCCTGCCCTGTGTACCAAGTAGTAGACTAACCAATATATATGTAGTAGATAATATGGCAAGGCTCGTAAATAATATGACGAGAAGAGTTGGGGTCGCACATTAAATAATCCTGTACAAAAAAACATATTTAATATAGTTGGGTGAGGTTGGGATTCATTTCCCAAATCAATCCATTTCGATGATAGATAGGGTCTAGTTATAGCCTTGTTCTCTACACTTTTCAGCCACAAAGCACTGAAATTGGAGCATTTTAGAATTTGAGATTTTGAGCAGTGAAATCAGAGCATTTCAAAATTGGAGATTTTGAGGTTTATTTTAAGAGAACCAAATTTAGAACCACCCTTTCACAACTTTATTCCAAGATGGGATGATCTGGTGCTGAATTCCTGCTACAGGGAAAATTGTGAATGGATTGGGGCAAGACAAGCACGTAGAGAGCGTAGTTGTGTAAAATTATTCAGAGTGCTGATTTTTACAAGCCTAACTTAGAGGCTTGGCAAGTGAAACTTTTTACACAAGGACACAACAATTACAAGTATGCTAATAAAAAGTACAAGATGGGTTGATCTTGTGCCAATACAAAGTACAAGATGCATTGATCTGATGCCGACTTCTTGCTATAGGGAAAATTGTGAATGGATTGGGGCGAGACTAGAATTGGGGCAAGACGAGCACATAGAGAACGTAGCTATGTAAAATTATTTAGATTGCAGATTTTTATAAGCTGACTGAGAGGCTTCACAACTGAAACTTTTTACACAAGGACCCAACAAATACAGGTATGCTAATATTATTACATATTATTCATAAAATTAAAAGCACACACAGATAGGGTTAATGTCTTTTACCAAAATAGCTTTGTAATTGCTTCAACTAATTATTAAATAACACACAAATTGCTTCAACTCAATAATGGTAGGCATCCCTATTTATTTGTATGTTGCAGGGCTGAAATGGTTGAATGCCACTGGTTATTTGTATGCTCTTGAATAATGAGCACTCACTGGAAAAGGATAATGAGCACTCACTAGAAACGGTAAACCGGAAGTGGAATCTCAGCCATACACCGGAATTGACCAGGGAACTAGCCATGAGTAGAAGCAATGAACTAGCCATTGTTGATGCTGAGAGGGGGGTAAATCGGTATCAAGTACAATTTAAAAACATTTTTCAACTTATATTTAAACCATTCAATTATATCCAATGAGAAATGAACAATAGTATAAGAGTTACACCAATACACCACAATACACCATGCACAATATATGAGAAAAAATCAATAGCTTTTGTTCAAGGAAAGTAATGACTTCCAAAGGTAGCTACAGCTTCCAAATGTAAAGGGAGGGATAAACCTCCAAGAGGAAGATATAATCCTCCAATATCAAGAGAGAGTTTAACTCTTCATCCTTGCCCCTTCCTTCCACACAAGAATATATGAGAGATAATAAAACTTTACATTAAATCATCATCGTCAACCAATCATCACATAGAACCTGATAATGCTTCCTGAGACTTCTTCAATTTCTGCAATTCTTCAATTCTTGGAGTACTCTGATCCTATAGATAGTATTACTCAATGCATTCTCTGAAAAACTTCCAAATTTTCTGCTCCTTAGATCCTCTGAAATGGGTTTATAGAAAGAATGGACTTTTATTCAATTTTGGTCTGTTCAAGAGACCCAACTTGTATAGCATGCTATGCGTTCAATGTTTAACATCTGATTCTAAAACTGGCACACAAGAAACTAAAGTTTGTACTCTTCCAATGGAAGTCCCCGCTTGTTTGGATTATATATGAATAGGTTATGATTGTTTGGAACCTGTGTTTGTGGGCTAGCTTCGGGGATAGTCACAAACCCTATCCTTCCCTGCAGTGTATCTCCATAATTATAAGCAGATAGAGGCTGGAAATTTTTACCAAAGATTGCCTTGATATGTCTTCTCAGCTGTAGCGTTCACGTCCTGAATCATTCTAGAAAAATTTACTTCTTGAAATGGTTAGATGATACAGAGAATAACATACTTTAGAGCACATCACCAAAGACTTCATCCTCCTTGAAGTCAAGCTTCTTTTTCTTCTTATTTCCTCTGGTGCATCAAATGGTGTATATTGGTGTTTGTTGTATGGTTGTGTCACTCCTTTTTAACATTGACTAACTGCTCTGCTATTTTGTGAATTGTAAACCTTTGAAATTATCTTGGGGACCTGCATGTGCTTTCTTCTTCAAATCCTTTGATAAATGTTAAAGTCATTTCTCCTCAACCATGAGGGATCGTGAAACTTGTCACCACCGGAGTAACCTTGTTGTATGCTATCATTTCATGGGTGTTTGTATATGCAAATGCATTTTCCTTCATGTCAAATAACTTCATCAATCTTAGGTCTAAAATACATTCAGGTTTGTCCCATCAATGGTCAATATCAATTTCTTCAACAATCCCCCTTGTCATTGGTGGAAACACTCAGCCTCCCCTATCTGTAGTCCCAAGATTCCTCCCTTTGACATCCAGTGTGAGGGTTAGGTCTGCTCCCCTGGTTTAATGAAATAGCAACTCTCTTTGCTTTGGGTCTCTCCTCCCACAGACATGTGGCTCCAATAATGCTTTAGTATATTTTGAATGTGGACCATTTTTCTTCCTTGAGTCCATGGCTTTGTGCTATCTCTCTTCTTTTTCTAGGATGTATATGTTTTTTCGATCTTCTTGTTGTAGTTGTAACAAATCTTCCTAAGTTATTTTCTCTTATTTAGAACTAGGGAATCATGTCAGAGTGTATCCTTAGTCACACATTTTACCTTCTTGAGTAGATTATGATTCAAGTCTTCAACCAATGGGAAATTATTTAGCACACATTTTCTCTTCCCAAGCTCTACTACACCTTCTCTCCAAGTGTTTGTGAGATGAGTCATCTCCAAATGCAGCAGTGCCCGCCCTTTCTTTTCAAGTTGGTGAATTTGTCTTAGTCATGTGTGAAGAGCCTCCTTGTCTGTTCAAACTTCTTCTTTACATTCTTGATGGTCCAGTACTATTCGACAAATCTTCATTATTTGATTCTTCCTTCTCCCATACCTTGGTGGCATGAGGACATCTTCTAGAACACTATATCTACAATCCCTAGTGCTGTGACCAAGATAATTACATTTGTAGCATACAATATTTTGTCCATCAATGGGTAAAATGAATTATATACCAGATGACAAGATCAATTTATTTCCCTTATAACATTTTCATTTCAGCATGTTTTCTTTGTGTGTTGTTTCTTTTCATTGATTGTACAATTAATTTGCGTTATGTCCAAAATATTTCCAAATTATGTGAAGAAATTTTGACTTACACAGGGTAAAGTGACCTAACTTTGTGATGCTTAGCCCATGGGTTCATAATCCTACTCTTATTAGTTTCGACCATAAGTTGGGAAGCTTGTTTGATTCTTGAAGGTGGGAGGTCTTCTTAGATATTCATCTCTTTTGTAATCCATTATCCTGGTCCACTTCTCATCAGCCCCATTTTGTGTGTAGTTTTTCTTCAACCTTCTATTGGTATTTACATCTTACTGTATAAGTTTTTACCCATACATCAAGATGTATTAATTCTTTTAACGCAAAGAGTTTCTTAAGCTCACTACCTCAATGAGACAACTTCATTTCAAGTTTCTCACAAATCTGTGCCTCTTTATCGGCACATTGGACCTTCTCTTTATTTTTGTTATTCTTCTTGCTTCTTCATGTAGGGTTTTCAAGGAAATGGTTTCTTCTGGATTTCTGAAAGTCTTCTAATTGTTTTCTTTAAACACAATTGTCTTTCATAACCTTTAATTCACTTCTTTAGTTTTATTTGTGTGTCTTTTAGCTTGCTATTTTCTATCTCAATATGCTTCAATTTTTAAGATTCTCATCTTCTTGTTGAATCATTTTATACTTCTTTGACTTTCTTCTTCTTCATTGTCATCTCTTTCCATACTTGGATGAGGACAAGTCTGTCTACTCCTTCAGAATTCAGAAACCAAAGTGACCTCTAACTTCTTCTTTGAAATATGAGGTGTTGTAATCTTCTTCTTCTTCTTCTTCTTCTTTAACTGCTGCATGGGTCTTGTGGCTTGTCCCAAATCTCTTTGTTGATGCAAATGATCCCACCTAGATTTCAGGTGCAGTGTCATCCCTAGGATGGAACATCTATTGCAGGTTGTTTTTCCCACTGCTTCATAGAAACGCGGTCTTTGGTTTCTTCAAAGCATTTATCCTGAACGGCGAGGAATAGGCTTATCTACCCAGAACTTGTTGGTTTCCATTCTATTTTCTGGTATTCAAAGTTCCTTCCATCCGATGGGTGATCCCATTTGGAATGTTGTCTTCCATTCTGCAAAGGATCTTCCCAGCTGCTTGGTTAGAAGTATTGGAGGGTGGCCATTTCCTACGCAATTTGAACGTCTTTGGGAGTTGAGATCGATATCAGGTTGCAATTTAAAGAAACGTTTTCAGCAAACCATTCAATTGTATCCAATGGGCAATGAACTTAATGAAAACATGGAGGTTACCAATACACCACAATACACCATGCAATGAAATGATGTGGTTTTGTTGTTTCAGGTAGCTGACTTCCAAGGTGCTCCCCGGACTTCAAATGTAAAGGGAGGGATAAAACATCAAGAGGAAGATACAATCATCAATATCAAGAGAGAGAGTTGAACTCTATCTTTCCCCTTCCACTTAAGAATATAACAGAGGTAATAAAACTTTACATTAAATCATCACCGTCAACCAATCATCACATTGGTTTTGTTGTGCTTCACAGAACTTCTTTAATTTACGCAATTCTTCAATTCTGAATTACTGAGTCCATAGGTCGTATTACTCAATGTATTCTCTGAAACTCCTCCAATTTTCTTCTTGAATCCTCCCGAAAAAGGGTTATAGAAAGAATGGTAAACTTTATTCAATTATGGATTCTATTGAGGAAGACCCAACTTATGCAGCTCAATATTTAACATCGATTCTATTCGCACAGAAGAAACTACGGACTGTATTTCCAATGGAAGTGGTCCACTTCATTTGGATTATGTATGAAAGAGTTATGACTGGTTACCCGGAACACCTGTTTTATTGAATAGCTTAGGGACTGGTCACAAACCCTATCTTCCACATAGTGTATCTCCATAATTGTGGCAGAATCAAGGCTGAAATTTTTACCAAAGGTACATTGATATGTCTTTACCTCAATGCCATAGAGATTTCACCATCTAGATCGTTCTAGAAAAAATTATAGAAAAATGGTGAGATGACCTGAAATAGCATACCTTAGAAAACACATCACCAAAAGACTTCTCCTCCCTTGAAATCCATTCTTTTTCTTCTTATTTCCTCTGAAATTTGACTTGTATCAGAAATAAATGTATAATGATGTTTTATTTATACCATTTATGTCACTTTCTTTTAACATTAGGTCCGACCTAACACTTTTTTGTATATTCTTTTCTTCAATTATCTTGAGGGCCCTACGTACTTCCTTCTTCAATTCACTTTGTCATCTTCAAAGAAAATTCATTTCTCCTCAGCTTCGCGGGGATCCGTGATGTACCACATACCACTAAAAACAACATAGTGTATACTATCCATTCATGTGGGTTGTTTTATATGCAATGCATTGTCCTTCATGTCAAATACCTTTATCAATCTTAGGTCAAAACCCATGACTAGGGTTCAGTATCAATGACAACAACCAATCTTCTATAACCATGTCCACCTGAGCCATATAAGAGAAGTATGGATTAGTATACATGTGTACATCAAACCAGTGAGAAGTAGTCAGTATCGTGTAATGCAATCGCATACCAACCAGGAAAATTTATATAGAAAGGTTTTGTGTTCCCCTCCATCCCTCAGGTTTGATCCCATCCATCCCACTAAAATTTGGTCACATCCTTGCTAATGGTGAGACTCAAGAGATAGGAAGGGCTCACCACATCATCAATTAGCCTCCCTCGAGGAGATTAGGTGGAAAATTGCTTGAAATTCGATTAAGAGCTTGACACCAAGAAGCCGAAAGGAAACTTGAGAGAAAGAGGGGAAGGGGTGCGATGGAACTCTGAGAAGATGGTGTATGGTTCTGAAGGAGATAGTGAAGCATGGAAGGAGGGTTGACATCAATGACAACAACCAATCTTCCAACAACCATGTCCACTAGGCCATGTAAGAGAAGTAGTTGAGTATGCATGTGTCTGTCAAACCAGCCAGAAGTAGTCGAGTATGCATGTGTCTGTCATACCAGCCAGAAGAAATTTATATGAAAGAATTTGTGTTCCCTCACGCCCTCAGTTTGATCCCATCCATCTCCCTCCTAGCTGGTCTGGCCCTTGCTAATAGGTAGAGAGACTCAAAGAGATAAGGGAAGGGAGCTCCTCCATCATCCAAGTAGCCTCCTCAGAAGTGGGATAGGCGTGCTTGAGGTGATTTCGTGCAAGGGCTTGACCTGCAAGAGCGAAAGGGAAACTTGAGAAAGGAAAGGGGGTGCGATGGAACTCTCTTTCAGAAGGAATGGTAAGCATGGTTACAGAAGGAATGGTAAGCATGGAAGGCATCCGAGACCCTGGAGCTACCAGCTATATACTTTCCAAGCATTATTTTTTTATATATTTGAGGCGGCTAAGGAGAAGATGTCCCATAGCATGTGAGACACACCTCAAGTCCAGATGTCCCATAACATGTGAGTTGAAAAAACCATATATTTTTAAAAATGGTATAAGTATGCAAAGCTTTAGGATAACATTTAATGTTAGAAATAATGCTAGATTTATTTCTAGGATAACATTTAATGTTAGAAGTAATGCTAGATTTATTTCTAGCATTACTTGAACTAAACAACAATTATTAAACAAGTTAAAATATGTAATAGAGATAACTCCCCCAATCCTTAACTTTGAAACGAATAATTTCATCAAAATTGCCCCCCTTGCCTCGATATGAGGCCAAATAAGAGGTCAATTTCATTTATTGGAGGATATAAAGGCTCTTGTATATTTTTAACAATAACACTTAGGATATAAGGTTTAAAATGTTCAATGTTTACAAAAAAATTATATTAAAATGTTTTGAAGTGCATGTGAAACTAATGGAAAATAGAAGAATCAATTGCTATAATCCCTAGCCTAAAGGCAGGGACTAATAAGAGGGAGAAAAACACTTTGTTTAAGCCTCGTAACCATAAATATTATTTTAATAATTAGAGTAACCTTGTACCACTCCAAGACTTAAGCATTCGTAAAAAGGGAAAAGGTCATTTAATTCATATGATTACGATAACAATTAGGTTGGTTGAAATTTAACTAATTTCATATTTACCATTCAGTTTGATTTCATATTTTAGCATTGGTTTCTGGTCAACATTGTTAAATTTGGTGTTGATATGAATATTTTTTTATTAGATTTAATAAAAGTGAATTATGCATTATTCAAGAGAAGAGAAGGGGTAATAAGAGTTAGATTTGATTTTAAAAGTTTAGGTAAGAAAATGATTTTGGATTTTCTCATTTTTATTCCATGTTTTATGAGAGATATTGTATACTAACATTTCACAACCATAAAAAATAATTGGGATAAGTAGAGTGTGAATTATTTCTTATCTCGATCCCAAAGCTCAACTTATCTACATTTGTTTTGAAGATGATGGTAATGTTTCCATCCACCAAGGTCTTCTCAACACTATGGTTCTACAATGCCTAAGTATTTGTAAAATTACACCTCCTCAAGGGTCTTATACATATTAAATTAGGGGATAATTTTTTCTTATATTTAGTTAACGTAATCTTGGTTCCATCAATATTAATGACAAACTCATATATTTACATAATTGTTGAAGAATTTAGTTTCCCTTAGAAATCATTAATAGTTTTTGTAAAAAAGAACAATATCATCATCATATAAGAGAAAGACAACAGTGAATCTAACCATGTTGATAACAATGAACCTATCATCTTCTAAACATTGGCTAATTTTATTGATATATATGCCAAAAAAGGGTGGGAGAAAGTGGGCACCCTTTAAAATCAATTTTACAATTAAATTTAATGTACATCAACCAATCACTATGAAATTTCATCTTAGTGATAACATTTTGATAAAGCCTAATCACAACCCTATGAAGCTCAAGGGGATACATATTTGCTTCTATGTTTCTCATAGCTTAGTTCTAGGCACCGTGTTGAAGGATTTCTAAAATTAAAAGAAAAAAACAACAAATGAGATCATTGTTTGTCTCTAAAATCCCCATTAATAACTCTAAGGGTGACAAGGTGATCAATGGTAGAATGTTGATTCATGAAGCCAACTAGTTCTTTAGCCTTTTTATTATCGTCCAGAATCATTTACTAATATTTCTTTCAAGAATCAAGTGAAATAACTTTGCTAAAAAGAGGTTCATCATGATATTTCGATAATTAGTTAGGTTACTTTAATTTCTAGATTTGAAAATGTAAATAAGTTAACTTTCAAATTATTTTTCAAGAAAACCAAGTTACGTGACACCTTGATTAAAAAGATATTTAATATGAAACACATAGATGAAACTCCCAAATTATAAAATATGAGCTTCATAACCTTTCATATATTTAATTTTGTTATTTGTATGACAACTTAATACTATATTTTATATATTCAATTAAGAAAACATGAGTATGTACATTTATGTTGATATTATTAGTCCCTGCCTTATGGAAATAGGGTCTATTGTAAACGGTTTTCTCCCCTTATATTATTCCACACGCAAACCGATGCATTTTTAGTAACTTATCCTAAGTTTTCACTTGAATATTTATCGAGTACTTTTTCTAGTCCAATAAGATCTTCCAACATGTTTTGTTGACCAGTTAAATGATTTGACATCTTATTTGGCCTCATACTGAGGCAAAGGATGAGGAAAGGGGTTTTAAATTCAAACCATTTGAGGTCTTATTTGGCCTCATACCGAGGAAAGGGGTTTTAAAGTCAAACCATTTGAGGTTTTATTTGGTGTCATACCGAGGCAAGGGATGAGACAAGGGGTTTTAAAGTCAAACCATTTGAGCTCTTATTTAGCCTCATACCGAGCCAAGGGGTTTTAAACTTAGAAAACTACGGTTTTAAACTTAGGAAACTATGGTGAAGTTAACTAACGTTGTCTCGAGATAGCATTAGTTAGTTAACATTTTATGTAGCATTGCATATCCCAATATTTCGGTTGAAGCATCCGTTGAACCATCAGCCCATAGCCTGGTTGCTCTTTAGTTTCCACATACACCGCCATGCAAAATTCGGTGGCTGTGTCTATCCTTTCCTATTGGATTCTACTCTTCAGTTGCCACATACACTGCCATGAAAAATTTGGTGACTTTGTCCAGCCCTTCCTCCTTTCCTCCTCACTTCCAACCAGTGTCCATTTCCTCTCCAACCAGTGTCCATTTCCTCTCAAACCAGCGTTCATTTCAATCATACATGTCACTACTCTGCATAACCACAACAACAACATGTCAATTTTACAATGCAACTTTGCTTAAAAAAATTCTCAGGTCAGGTTTACAATGCAACATTGCTTAAAAGTTTTCCCATTTTAAGATAAATATTTTCAAATTTTCTTCGATAGTTCTCGATTGACTATTCCCTCTGTTTTTTTATCAATGATATAAATCGACTATTCCCTCTTTTTTTTGTATCAATGATAAATGAGTTGTGCTTTTCTGAGGCTGGTATATTTTATATGTTTAACTACTTTTGATGCATTTCCGTTCAGCTTTCCTGCAAGCAAATCAAGAAGTCTAATTTCTCAGAACAAAAACTGTTACTACTAGTGCATTTTCAATTATCTTGAGAATGGAAATTTGGAAGATGGACCAGCATAAGCAATAGTAAGCATATACCTAAAAATCCCATCCTGTGAAGAAAAAAATTTCATCTCCTAGTGCCATGTCAAGATTTCTTCTTCCTCCTATGATTTCTAGGAGGACTATGACATAGCTGTAAACATCAACCTCGATAGTAATAGGACAATTGGTGATCCATTCTGGAGCGAGGTAGCCTCTGGTACCCCTGACCATTGTAATAACATGGGAATGCTCCCTTCCCATTAGCTTTTCTAACCCAAAATTGGATACTTTAGAGAAAAAGTTCTCATCTAGCGGGATGTTCTCAGCCTTGATGTCGCAATGTATAATCCTATCCCTGCATTAGTTGTGAAAATGTGCAATTATTTGAGCTATAGCTAAGGAGATGTTGTAGAGAGCTTCCCAATCTAGAAACCTTGGCTCGTTTGAAGATGAACGGAATAGCCATCTATCCAGGGATCCATTTGGAAAAAACTCATAGACAAGGAGCCTAAGACGTGTAATTTATAAGTTAAATTTAAGTAGTAGTTATGTGACCTACTCGTTAGGAGGGGTTTTTTACCTTAACATGTATATGGCCTTAGAACCAGTTCTTAAGAGATTTTCTTTGCTAAGATGAAGATGTCAAAATTCATAAGGAATTCGAACAAACACTCACCTTTGTAATCCCTCAGAGAAATATCCACAGAGGTGAACTAAATTCCTATGGTGAATGGCACCAACCGCCTATGCTCGACCCATACAATCAGGCCCCAATGTCCACGTACACATATTTCCTTTGATTCCCAATATCATCCATGGAGGGATTTAATGTTTTTAACATTCTTTTTTAGAGTAATCCAGGGTTTCAAGGGTTCCTCTTCAATGAGAACCTCAACCTGGTCGATTGTCGTCTTGTTCTAAGCGGGGATAGATAATTTATCCCCGCCACCTGTATATGTGTTCTTATTCACACTTTTGTTTAACACAATCTCGAGATAACCTTCATCCTTCTCTGTAAAATAGACGATATTACAATTGTTGAAAAAATGAATGAATGAAACGATGTTATAATATCACCAGAAGATTTGAAACAAATTACAACAATTTTGCCCAGTTTAAGCGTTCATTCGATCTTTGAAGCAAAATCTGCAGAAGGGTTAAAAACACTAGAGAACTCAAAGTTAAAAGTATTATCTTCAAAAGGTTGTATGTGCATGTCGCCCTCCATAACGAGAGGAGGAGAGGTCATCGGATCGAATCCCACAGTGTCTGAAATGGCTATCTCCTTCAAAGAAAGAACCTCATGCTCGCCTTTAGCGCCAACGCAGATGGATTTTTCCTCGAAGATTAGAAGCCCCTCGGCCATTAAGCCATGAAACAAGAACAAGAACGCCTCCACCTTTTTCCTCCATTCCTTCGTCGTCCAGAGCCTCAGGAGGATAACCTGACATTGATATGTTGGATAACCTTGGCTTGACTTTTAAAGATTTTTAAAAGTTATTTTGAATTTTTATAATTCTAGTGGTCAATTGTTGGCCACATTGATGTTAGTGGGTATCTCTCGAGATACTATACCTTAAATTAAAGTATACATCATATGTGATTTTAACATTTATTTATAAATAACCTTGAATTTCTATAGTTTTAGTGGTCAGTTGTGGAACATTTGCATATTGATGTGAGTGGGTGTCCTTAGAAATACCCCACCTCAAGTTAGAATGAGTTTACTTTAGTGTTATAGATTCAATAGTTTTGAATAAAAGGCATTCAAAATAAATATTGCATTCAAAACATTGACATAAATTTTTTGAATAAAAGTCAATCATAACCTCTCTTTATAAGTTGTGTCACTTGTCGGATGAGCTCTGCGTGTTGTGTAGGACTCATTTGATAGGCTTCCTTATTAGGTAAAGATGATTCCGGGATCAGATCAATGTGATGTTCAATAGCCTTCTTTGGTGGAAGACCATCAGGTAGTTCATTAGGGATTAAATCAACATATTCTTCTAGTAACTTGGCCACTTCAGTAGGAATTGGTATGTCTTCCACGACTCCTTTTTGCACAATTAACATGTAGTAGAATCTCGTTGCTTTTGTTTTCTTAACAAAGTCTCTTTCTGACAACATATTCTCAGTTTTTCCCTCATCCTTAAGGGGAAATAAGACGACTTTCAATCCATCCTTCCAAAAGGTGTAGGTATTCTTTCCTCTATCATGCATGACTTTTCTGGCATGCATCCATTGGAATGACATCACACCATACTTAATCTTTATAATTCTTACCAATGGAAAACTTCATCAAACATCTTTTATTAATGGTGACTTCATTCCCATTTTTTAACCATGAAATTTGGTAAGGATGGGGATGTGTTTCATAACGTAATTTCAAGTTAGCTCCCATTTATTTGGAAACCATATTCTCACAACTGCCATTATCAATAATAACTTGACATACCTTTCCCCCAAAAGGGCATCTAGTTCAAAAAATATTTGTTCGAAGCCAAGAATATTCATTGTCACTACCCTACCTTTGCTCTTTTTCAGGAATCACCATTGACCTCTGTATCATGAGACTCTCCCCCATATCAGGTGGGACTTCAGATTCGACTCCTTCTTCTTCATTCTCAGCTTGGACCAAGTTCAAACTAGGTTGTTTTCCTTGCTTTGACTCTTGTATGTTATAACTTGGGCATTCAAATGCCCGATGACCCTCTACACCACACCTGAAACACACATACAATCCTCCTCTACCACCACCGTAACCTCTACCCCTCTGAAATTCTCTTCCTCGTGGTTGATTTAGGTTACGTTGTTGAGTATCTTCTACTTTCCCAACTCCTTGGGGTGATTTGCCTATGCCATAGTTAAAACCACCCCATGAGGCAGACGATGTACCCGTCCTTTCTCCTCTATTCCTTTGAGAAAATTGTCGGTTTAGATTTTCCTCGGCCTTTAAGGATAATTGATATGCCTCTTCCACGCTGCGAACTCTATGCATGCTTAGTTCATATTGAATATAAAATTGTAAACAATTCACATACCTTGCAGTCAATTTCTCATCAGTTTTCTTGTGATCCACGCAAATGGAGAACTGAAAAAACTAATTTGTGATCTCCTCCACGGTGGACAAGTTTTGCTTCAAGTTTTGAAATCTATGAAAAAGGGTTTGGGCATAGTCTAGAGGAAAAAAAAATTCTCGCGATTTTTTTTCCATCGTGCTCCAGGTCTTAATTTTTTATTTTCCTTTTCTTACTTTTCCTTTCTGCATATGATCCCACCAGATCATGGCGTGAACCTTCAGCTTGGTGCATGCAAATTTCACCTTATTTTCCTCTAGCATAGGTTGTCATTCAAAAAAAGTATCCATGGTGTTCAATGAATCTATTAACTCCTCTGGTTTAATATTCCCTGCATATTCTGAAACTTCCATCTTGATCCTATCATTTCTCCCTGCTAGAGCCCTGGGCATCCTTTCTTCAAAAGACACGCGCTCTAATTGTTTTTCTTCGTGTTCTTCATGTTCTATATGTTGATCTGCATTTCCTTGGTTTGTCTCCTCATCAGACACTTCTCTTTGCATTATTCTCTGACTATCCAACATGCTTGTAAGATCTGCTACTTGCCTTTGGAGGTTTTTCATATCTCTGCGCATCTAAGCAAGACCTGCTCTTCCTCTTCCTCTCCCGGCCATCTTCCCACTCTGATACCAAATGATGTAGCCAAAGCCTGAGATTCATTCACAAGATCAAATCAACCATGAAAACACAGGAGAATGGAAAAATAACTCTCTTTTATTCCTTCTTCATCCTAACTAATATAATCGAAGTTCAACCCCTTATAACTACTATCTGGGATTTTCAAAAACAACCAATTTTAGAAAAACAACTATTGTTTAGAAAAAACAACTAAATTTAGAAAATTCTCGCATGACTCTAAAACTGACCACTAACTGTTGTTATTATGGTAGTTGCGGGAGGTATTTACCTCAACGTGTAAACCTGACAAGGATAGAATACCTAGAAGCAAAAAGAAACCCTAATGAGTTGGCTAATAACCCTAGAAGACTTGTCGGCTCAAGAAGATAATTTATATTAGGTTATTAGCCTCCAAGAGAAGAAGTCGGCCAAAAATAATAGTATATACTGAACAGACAGATACCCAGAATGAAAAGTCGGCCCATGCAATTAGCCAGAATTAGTATAAATACAGGAGGCCAGTTCTCATTCTGGCAGGCAGTCTCATAATTGTAGGCAGCAACTTGTGCGCACTGCAGTGCCCAGTCTTGTGTGTAGGTTTGAGGAGAGCGGCCATTGCAGTTGTTGCAGCTAGCAGATCACGTTTGGTTTGAACTATCTCTTGGTTAGTGTTTGGACTATCTGATCAGCTCTTGTTGGTGCATTATCCTTGGGGAAAGGTGCACTACCCTTTGTTTGGCTATCTAGCCTAGGGTTTGCTTCCGGAGTGATTCTCTGTCAAGGTTAAGGTTGTAAGTTTTAAACCTGCAAAGTAAAGCAATGCATATATATTCTTAAGCAATACAGAAATTAATCAATGGCTCATACACATAATACACAGAGATCTTTACCGGAAACCCTC